>WITN01000589.1:0-55361 GCA_015025155.1 Lactarius quietus
GAAGAGGCAACAGAAGTGGATTCACATGCAAACGGTCCGGGGGAATCTAGACGCCTTCAAACCAGGGCGTGCAACAGGAGGAGCACTAGCTAAGTTGCTAGCACCACTTCAGAACGACGACCGAATGGACACATCCGCAGATCGCGTACGAGGACGATTGGCGGGGGCTGAAGACATTATAGCGAACCATCCCAGGAACGCTAGGCCTCCACAACCGCCATTTCCGCCCCGAGGGGGGTTCATACAAAGGCAGTTCAAGCGAGACCACAGCCAGACGCAGTGTTACAACTGCCAGAAAATGGGTCACATCAGCCGCGACTGTAGGCAACCGAGAAGACGCCGAGATGCACAGACACGCGCAGTCGAAACAGCACCAACCAAAGAAGAAAAAGCAGCGGAATGGCTGCAAGGAGTAGCAGGAGATGACGAAGAAGTCAAAGACCTGGTCCTACAGCAGTTGATGGGACAGGATTTTGGAAACGCCTAAACCCGGCGGCCTGGGTGAGGGCAATACGTTGTAACTCTGTGTATATTATGCGCTACTGATCTATGCGAGTACCAGTATCCATTCGTGCAAGTTACAACATGGCCGACATCAAAGCGTTGGTGGACTCAGGAGCCACTGACAACTTTATCCATCCACAATTCGTCAAAAGGATGGGATTGGGACAACGGGCACTAGATAAGCCGAAAAATATCTATAACATCAACGATACCACTAATAAAGCGGGGCAGATCACGCACTACCTCACACTCAATGTGGAAACAGGAGGAACAAAGAAAGAAATGCGCTTCCTAATCACCGACATCGGGAAGGAAGACATATTGCTAGGATACCCGTGGCTCGCAACCTACGAACCAAGGTTCAGTTGGCGACATGCCACTATTGACGAGAGGCAGCTCCCTATCGTGCTACGAACGGTCAACCCAGGCGACAGAAGAACCGTGCTAGCTAGGTTGCTCAACGAAGAACAAAATGACGCCAAGATCTCACGAATGTTCACCACCGAAGCAAAAAAACAAATCGTGACGACAATAGAAGAACAAGTGTATGGGCGACGATCAGCAGTCGAGCTTGCGATAGATGCCAAGCAATATACCAAGAACGTCGAAGTACCAAAAGAATACCAACAATTCGCACGGGTATTCAGCGAAGAAGAAGCAAAAAGATTCCCACCAAAACGAAGTTGCGATCACGCAATTGAACTCAAGAAGGGAGCGCCAGATGTTATCGACTGCAAAGTATACCCAATGACAAGGGTAGAAGACGCAGCATTAGACGAATTTATTGACAACAACTAGACAAGGGATATATCCGTCCCTCAAAGTCCCCGTACGCATCATCTTTCTTTTTTATCAAAAAGAAGGACGGGAAGCTACGACCCGTACAGGATTACCGAAAGATCAACGAGTGGACAATACGAAACCAGTACCCACTGCCCCTTATTGATGATCTAGTCAGAGATCTCGGAGGAGCACAAATATTCAGCAAGCTCGACGTCCGACAAGGATACAACAACATCCGGATCAAGGAAGGAGACGAGCCCAAGGCCGCGTTCAAAACACGTCGAGGATTATTTGAACCGACGGTCATGTACTTTGGCTTGTGTAACTCACCAGCAACATTCCAAAGTTTCATGAACACCATCTATCAACCTATAATCACGAAACACGAAGCGGCCGGAACAACAATCAGGGTATACATGGACGATATCGCTATAGCAACCAAAAGACAACCGCTAGCAATCAAGAAACACCAAGATGCAGTCAAAGATGTGCTCGCCATAGCACAAAAGAATGATCTCTTCTTCAAACCCGAGAAATGTGTCTTCAATGCTCCCAGTATTGATTACCTGGGGGTAATCCTTGAAGAGGGGGTGACACGCATGGACCCCATCAAAATTTCGGGCGTCCGCGATTGGCAAACACCCACATCAGTAAAGGAAGTACGATCATTCCTGGGTTTTTGCAACTTTTATCGGCAGTTTATCAGAGGATTCGCCAACATAGCCAAGCCGCTCAACGAGCTTACACGAAAAGACGAACCATGGCAGTGGGGAACAAGACATCAAACAGCGTTTGACACACTTAAAAAATGAGTCACCACAGAACCCATATTAGCGCACGCCGACCAAACCCAGCAATTCGACCTAGAGGTGGACGCGTCAGGATTTGCAGTCGGAGCGGTACTACTGCAAAAGAAACAAGATGGAAAGCGACATCCAGTGGGTTATTACTCAGCAACGCTCAACGCCGCCGAACGCAACTACGACATCTACAACCTAGAGTTGTTAGCCATCGTAAAAGCATTGCGAAATTGGCGGCACCTGTTAGCAGGTTCGCCACACAAAGTACGCATTTTCTCCGACCATCTTAACCTCAAATACTGGCGAGACCCCCAAAAGATCAGTAGGCGAATCGCCAGGGAAGTACTCGAACTCGTGGAATACAACTTCGAGATACATCATGTCAAAGGCACGGCCAATGGATGAGCCGACGCACTATCTCGAAGGCCCGATTACGATCAAGGGGAAGAAGACAACGAAGACGTCGTCGTACTACCAGACAAAATATTCGTACGAACAACCACGACCACCCGACAACAGGACGAACAGAGGATACGAAAGTGGGTCGACCCCCACAAACTGACAAAAGCGGCCGGACTCTGGTGGTACCAGGGACAACGGCTCGTAGTGACAGGACCAATGGAGGAAATCAGAGAAGTCATTTCCACACATCATGATCCTCCCATTCATGGTCACCCAGGAATCAACCGAACGACGCAACTAGTGGAACGAGACTACTGGTGGCCCACGATGAAACAAGACATAGCGGAATACGTCCGAGGATGTGCCGAATGCCAACGATGCAAGGTCAATACGCAGAAAACAAAAGCGCCATTACAACCGATCTTTCCTCAGGAGGAGGCTCTACCATTCGAAGTGGTGGCTGTAGCGTTTCCACCAAACGCTGATCCGACTTGGATCCGAAGGCTTCCTTGAATCAAACGATGAGCTAAGCGCACGGCTTACAACTCAACAAAACTCGTGAAGGGCGAATAACCAGAAAAAGGTCCCCTTGTGATGGCCTAACAAGGTGATAACTTTGACACACAAGTTGGCAACAAGATAAGATGCTAGTCACACAGACCAATGACTCTGCTATAAGAATGCTTTGAATAGAACCTGAGAGGAATACAGGTGGAAGTCCAAAACAACTAAGCTAACGACTACTGGCAATACCTGCCTAGTATATATAGTACTTTCAAGCTAGTTTTAAAGCTGAGCTCGAACTATAGTAACACGACCTACGACCTTATCTGCCAATAGGAATTGTCCATCAAGCCACAGGGGCTTATCATGAAACATACAGTACATGAGGCATAAGGCCCCACATGAGTCAGAGATAACACAACCATGAGTCAGAGATAAGAACAACACATGACTCACAAATGACATCATAGAACAATAGAACAATAGAGAACCAAGATAACAAATGTCAAGGCGCAATACCAGCGCATCAGAACCTGTTCCATCAGAACTTGAACCATAAAAGGGAATGTCTAGACCTTCAGCTGTCAGGAATCGCCTCTGACCTCGTGCCTACCATGGCCCTTCCAGAACCTTCCATAATCTTCCATTCTTGATACAACACCGAAGTCCCCTAAGTTATGGCTTAGGTCAGATACATACTGTGACCTGGGACTTGACCTCCTCTTCTACACGTGACATCTTTTTCGGCCTCTCGGGCATCTCGCATCCGAGGAAACGTTACATTATACAAAGCTCTTCCATCCTTGAAGTCCCATGACTTATGGGTTAGACCAGATACAAGGCATGATCTGGGACTTTCACGTGACAGATCACGTGACCTTCATCCTTCCTGTAACACTTGTGCCAGTGTCTGGAGACGACGGGTGGACGATCATTCCACTCACTAACTGGCGTATACGGAGGGCTTCATCCTCCTCTACTTCATAGTCTTCTTCTTCTGCCACAGGATATCCATCTGCCTGGGCCCATACGAGAGCGCGAACCTCTTCTTCTTCTTCGCTATATGTTGGCTGACCTAATACTCATGTGTGTGCTTCTGGGTAGTCTTGACAGTTCTTCCAGTGCTCATGAGTGCATCTGCGACGTTTCGTGCGCGCAGTGGTCGGAACGATGTCACCACGTGACAGTGGCGCTAGACTTCATCACCAAACTTCCGGTGTCACGAGGATACGACTCTGTGTTAACAATCACAGATCACGACTGCTCAAAAGCATCTATATTCATACCATGCAAGGAGGAGATCTCGGGCGAAGAAACCGCAATACTCTATGTGAAACATGTCGTGGCACGGTTCAGATTACCGGCAAAAATTATCAGTGACAGAGACCCCCGGTTCGCGTCGAAATTCACAAGAGAACTGTGCAAGGTCCTGGGAATACAACAAAATATCTCAACGGCCTATCACCCACGAACAGACGGGCAATCGGAGCGAACCAACCAATGGTTGGAACAGTACCTCAGGTTATGGGCTAACGAACGACAGAACAACTGGGCAGATTATCTGGCGCTCGCAGAATTCGCACACAACAATTGGACTAACGAGTCCACACGCGAAACGCCGTTCAAGTTACTAATGGGCTATCACCCTCTTACTAACTGGACAGATAAGAAATCACCCATACCAAGAGTTGAGAAGCGACTAGAACAATTGAAGGAGATACGAGAACAGGCACAAAATCACATGAGGCATGCGCAACAGTCATGGATCAAACACCGTGACTCCCCCAGGTACCAGATAGGAGACAGGGTCTGGCTCGAAGGACGCCACCTCCAAACTAACCAGCCAACCACGAAGCTTGCGCCCAGGAGGCATGGACCATTTCGAGTCGTCCAGGTGATGTCTCCCGTAAACTATCGACTAGAGCTTCCCACGCAGTGGAGCATCCATGATGTTTTCCACACAGATCTCCTGACCCCTTACAAAGAAACAATGACTCACGGTGTAAATTACCAACGCCCACCACCAGAATTGGTAGGAGACGTGGAAGAATACAAGGTCGAAAAAGTACTAGACTCAAGAAGGCGCGGGCGCGGGCGCAAACTACAATACCTGATCAAGTGGAAAGGCTACGCCGACTCGGATAACCAGTGGGTCCCGTGGGACGACGTACATGCAGACGACAAGATAAGGGAGTACAAACAAGCCAATCCAACCGCTGAGACTCACATAAAAACAGCGATTGTGAACGGTTCAACTTCCACAACCCCTCATAACATGTCTCATGTCCCACTCACCATTGTCCACATTGACGAGATCCCCCACATCGACACCCTCACCACATACGACAACAACAACAACAACGTGGACGACCCATTCTGCTCGGCCATCGAACATGTCAGATCAGTCGCCGAGCAAGATCGAGAACAGCAAGAGCAGCAAGAAAGAGACTTGGCCGAGGCTCGCAGGCGATTCCCCACACCTGCAAGCGGAAGAGTGGAGGCAGATGAGGAAGGACTACGGGCTATTGAAAGAGGTGATGACCTCTTGGCGGCTGGACCAAGTAACGAAGATGACGCCGCAGGAGAGGCGGATGAGGATACAGAGGTTGATGAGGCAAGTATCCTCCAGCCCTCCACCGCCTTCACGTCCACCACCGCTGTCGATCGATACGACAGTGACGAATCCTCCGACGGCTCGTACCACGACGCCAACATCATCTGCACCCGATGCGACAACCCACAAGACTACTGCCACTGCGCCCCCATGCGCATTCCCCCCCGAGTCCACGAAGAAGAAGACGACATTGCTGATGAAGCCATGGATGACGAAGGAGGAGCACCTCCGGTTGCTGTCATCTACGGACCGACTGCGGAGGAGGGATACGCCATCCGAGGACTCCCATCATACGCCGAGGCACGCGATGCCTCACCCATCAATACGCGCTGAGCGAATGCGCCGAGGCGCCCTATCCGTACCTTATCGCCTACCCCCAGCGGATTCGTCCTCAACAATGGGATGAACTGGGTTCCTATGGTGATCGAACACGAGGGACGTCGCATCCCGGCCTGGTACGTGCGAGTGCGGATGTGCGATAACCCAGAGGTCTTTGGGACGATGGGCCGCCACACACCAGTCTACCGAGGAGACATCCATGCCGAGCCATGTCGGGACATGGGGCCAGCAGCTGAGTACACCCGCGAAGAACTGCAGTATCTACGCGCTGACTTCCGGGGACGGCGCCAGGTTGATGAAGCCCTTGCCAGGCTAGGGGATATTTCCCTAGCCGCTGAAGTAAGGCGCTACCGCGCGTCCCAGGAGGTCATCAAGGAGTTGGAAATCGCGATCAAGAGGCTCGAAGATGACATCTTCGTGCACGTCGATCGCGCGCGTCATTCTGCAAAGCGGTTGGGACGGGCTCACGCCCTACTGAGGATTCGAGATGAGCACGAGACGGATGTAGGACTAACAGCAGTGCCCAATTGGGTAGTAGAGCGAGGGCGCTCACCCTTGTGAAGGGGGTGATGTAACGTCCCGGGTCATAGTAGGTATCTGACCTAACCGATAACCGAGGGGGCGTGATCAAGGGGACACTTACTGTACTATACAACGACTGATGACTGACCGATTACTGTACGATGATTGATGACTGACTGATGGATTACTATACGCTGACTGATGACCTGTGTTGTGCTGACTGTATACCTGTGGACGATTACCAGCAGATTAGTAGTAGTGGCGGTCTTGCTGACGAAGGCGGATCGCGCGAATAGGTTATAAGGAAGCTATCGACTGTTGTAGTCGATAGCTTGGATTTCTTGTACCATTCTCGACTTGTTATCAAAGGTTTCTGTTTCCTCTCATCCTTCGGGGTCGCGACCAGCCTACAAGCTAAAGAAGCAAGACTCCGCCTTCGAGCGTTGAGACGACACTCTGCCTTCGCGCTAGAGTTAGGCATTTGCTAAGTCACCGCGTTCATCCTTTAGTCGCCTAAGTCAGGCTCACGTGCTGCTCGCACGTAACACCAAGCCTTGACACGTCGATACTGACAGGACCGGGTGATGTTTACGGCGACGACCGCACTGAAGTGACGACAAGGTGGCCACCTGATGATGACAGCTGTGACGACAAGCTGACGGCGACGGCTATGACAACAACATGACAATGACCATGGCTGCAACAGTAATACTGCATCCACGCATCGACGACGGCCACAATGACAGCTGTGAATGACAGAGGTCGTGATGACCACCATGGCCACAACGTCAACGGTGACAGTGGTGATGCAACAACGTGAGTGTGGTGGGCACGACGGCGACAACAGCAGTGCTGTGGCAAGTGGGACACCAGGTTCCAGTATACCTACTGTAGTTGCAGTCATACTACCTGTTTTATACGAATCACATGCTGTCTTTCCCAAAGCCCTTATAGAAGTGAAAGTCTTTGAACTCTGAAGCCGAAGTCCAAAAAAGATAAAAAAGCCACTTAAAAAAAAGCCGAAGCCCTCAAACCCCAAAGCCAAAGTGTATAAGCCACCCAACTCCAAAGCCAAAGACCATGCCGTTTCCCTGATGCAGCGGACCGTTTCGCACATTCTTACACTTCAAAGAGGAAGTGGGAGGGGGAGCACCAGGGAGGATAACAGTGATATGTGCAAGGTCGCATTGAAAGAATCATGATTTCGTTTGCTGATGCGGTAGTGTACTAGTTCGAACTGGACACGCACTAGGGTGCCCGCAATGGTGTCAACAACGGCAGCCGGTTCCACGAAAACATCGTCCATGGTGTAAGCAGGCACAGGCTGAGCTTTGTATTCGTATTTGATAGCGTCCAATTTGTCATGCATGTTATCCAGAACAGGCCAACGTTCCATTTTGTCATCCACTGCCATTTCCGCATGTGCGGGGAGCACTGAGTGATGGAGATTGATAGTTAGTGACGGACACAGAAAGAGAGATAACGTGTTTTACGGTCATCGTCATTAATTCGTGGACAGGGAATGTTTTGAGCCTGGAGAGCATGAGCACATGTTATACTGTGCATGTGTTAAAGACGCGCTCTTTTTTTTGAACACGTCTTTCGTGAAGCGGAAGTTTTCATTTTTGCTGTCAGCAATGATGAAGTTTCGCCTGTCACCGGTGGCAGCAACTTGTCCTTGCATGTTTTTTGAAGTGTTTAGGGCAATGTCGTAGTCTTTTACGAAAGGGGTACCCATCAGTTTTGTGAGTTGCAGTTGGTATTTAGCCTTTTCGAGAGATCTGAATTCGCCTGTTATGTAGTTACCGGTAGGACCACAGTCCAGGTGCTGTTCGACAACATGGCCGACGATGGAGAGAAGAGCATTGTTTTTCGAGCTTTTTTCAACAAGGATGCAAAAAAACAGAGTTGGACGATGCACTGTCGGCATGCGCGCATCCACGAATGGCAGCAATGTTGCTGCGAAGTCGAGAAAGAGACGAAATCTTGTTGTCTGCCATGAAGGGATTGCATGGAGACAGTACTGGTGAAATTCTGTGCACGTCAAAGAGGAGTCAATGTATTGCAGGACAGGGGAAACCAATGCTAGATTTACATGGCTCAATTTAAATATTAAAGAGAACGAGACAAGTTAGGAGAGAATTAGGAGAACCAGACAAGTTAGGAGACCGTCTCGAAAGGGTTAGGACAAAGCTTTGTTTGCGAAGAACATGTCGTGTTTGTCCGTGCAAGATTTTGACACAGTGAGTACGTAATTATCACTTGCCAAAGACCTTGCCAAGCAAGGTGATAGTATGATCTCACTGTTGCAAACGTTTCCAGAAGTGCGTAACACTATTGTTCGCCAACACACAACACCCACACGGACGACTATGACAATGCAACCACAAGCGCCGGCACCCAAAGCACAGCCGCGTCCATCTAAGGTTTACCGTCGTTGCCTATCATGTCGTTGCTTTCAAGTTCGCTCCTTACAGCGCCTCCCCTCTTCCTCTTACCCTTAAGCTATAACATATCATTGCAGTTCAAGGGATCGTTCCCACACTTCTCGCTGCTGAACCTAGACATCGTTTGGACCTCAAAGTCATAGCGTTGAGTACAAGTGGTGAGTTATTGCTATTTCCTGGTTTCATGTAGCCAAGATTAAATCTCCTCGGCCGCACTCAGCCCTGACCACCGTTCACTGGTGCTCGAGTCCACATGAAAACCCAACCATGGTACTCACAGTAATACTGTTGCCGAGACACTCCAGTGATGCGAGACGACAGGAATGATCACCCCGCCGATTTGGATCCCAACCCCCGCCGGCAGCCACACAATGACGGCAGCGACTATGACCCCCATGGGGACGACGAATGAAGACGAACGACGACGACTTGTGGCGGCAGCGGTGGGTGACAGCGTGTGGCGTGTAACAACAATGACAGTAGTAGCACGCGACAGAGCGGCGACGACGGCAGCCATTCAAAGAAGATGAAGATGATGAGGAGGACAGGTGTGCAACGAAGACGACGAAAACAGCGATAGCAGCGGCGACAAGGTCGACGAGGACTGCCATGCGGTAGTAGCAATGACAATGACAACGTTAGTTCAATCACCTGGCATTACTGTAGTACCTAGTAATACAGTTGTTGATACGCTAGGTTTATAATGGAATTACAACTGATCCGAGAGATTTGCTTCACCCTTGAAAGACTGCCAGTCATTCCGAGTCAAGTTCAGCTTCTGAGGGCGTCTAAACGCCGACGCACGTAGACTGTGCGGTCCACCTCACAGTTGCACCGCACCCTTCACTGCTCCCCGAGAATGCTTTTGTGATCAAATCATCATCTCCAGTGATAATTAAGTTTTCTTGCGGCATTCGCTTGCTAATTTTCTCGTCGTCTCGAACGTATGTGGTATAGAAGTGGAACCGCCGTATCACTGTCCTTCAATCGTTCTAAGAATCTCACCCTTAGTCCCTTCCTCTGTGTCACCCAGTACTAGTTCGCTGGGATATAATCAAGTGTGTACTGCAGGAGTAAAAAGTCCGGCGTCCCGAGACCCGTCACCTACCGAGCCGAGGATCAGCGAACATGGAATGGGAGGAGAGGTGAGCCAAGCGGGACGAACAGGATCCCATCCAGCAATTGCAGGGAATCCATTAGTGCCGCAGCCCTTGTTGGACCCAGACATGACATCATAGAAGCCTTTGCGACCGTGGCCGTACAGCCAGGGATTGAGGAAGCCGAGCGGCTTCCTACCCTTTGAGATACGGTAGTCGTTAAGGAGTGAGATTATGCTCGCCGCGGTCTGTACTTGGCTTTCAGCTGGATACTCGAGGACGAAAGACGCAGAGCGGAGGAGGGGGAAGACGTACCGATGTTGCGCAGGCTGTGCCGAATGCGCGAAAAGGCTGGCTTTTATATATGACATAATAGTTGATCGCCTCCGCTGAGATGTCGGGGATAGCACGGCCGTACCGACTGCACACACCGACAAAATTACAATGAAATATATTGGGTGAGATAGCCACAGAAAACGCACTTGTAATAACCATTATAGTATTGGGTGGGATCGGTTTCCTGGAAGGTTTTCACAGCATCGTCCTGGTAAGTGGGGCGAGGAAAAAAGTTTGAGAAGCCGCCCCCAGAAAATGACGCCGCGACCTCGGCCCGAAATTCTTGGTTCATCGTTCCACCAACGCTAGTGACCCAAGGACCTGCGAACACGTGGAAACGAAGTGAACGACTTGTGCCTGGGAAGGCGTACTGATACAAAAGATAAATGAATGTACACATACAGGATGAAGGAAACTGTACATGGAACTGCATTCTTTCGAAGATGTCTTTGCAGTCCTCTGGACCGACGCCACTGTTTCCGCTCGCGACAAGGACGCTGGCGCCACGCGAACCGAGTTCGGCAAATATGTTGCATATCGTCGTTCCATACTCCAGCGGCAGATATTTCTCGAACAAACCAAATGATATGGTGATCGTCTGGGGGACAATATCATTGTCGAGCACGAAGAGGAGCCACTCCAGGAAAAAGTCGCCGACCGCTGGTTCGTTGTTGCCAGGAAGTGTCTGTACGTCTCCCCCGATGTTGTAGACAAGGATCGGGGTCGGGGTCACTAGTGCCCCGGTGTACTGCGTGTTCGAGTTCCCTTCCGGGTTGGGGTTGCTCTGGTCGAACACGCCACCATTGACTTCTATGTGGTAAAAGGCTTCCAGTGGATTTACCGCGTCTGAGCGATATCTAGCCATAAACTCGGCAAAATCTGTCACGCTCGGGCATCGATCCAGGAAGGCCGTAATCGCGAGCACGTTCCTGTCACTTGCAGCCGGCACATAAGCGGACATCCTGTACAGCTCGCGAAGGGACGCCGGGGTGACTACATAATCGTTGTTATCGCGAATCGACGGCATTCCCACAATCTCTCTCGACTCCATATTCGCAGTTGAATTGACATAGTGCTTCAGAGGTACCTGCCATGAAGTACGCGTGGAGAAGTACGTCGTAGGCATGACGGTTTGCACTTGTGCGTGCAGCACCGTGGGGAGTGAATAGCCGATAGTGCGGAGAATAGCTGTGTCATTCGTCCCTTCATGCCGGTAGAGTTGGTACGACGCGCCGAGCAAATCATTGGCTCGGGATATGGGCACGCCAGTCAGTGTCAGCAAGCTGCCGCCGCGTGTCATTGAAACGGAGGAAGATGGTATGTCGTGGTATCCAAGCCAGGAGTGTACGAGGTCCAGCGTGTCCGGGTGTGGCGCGATAAGCCGGTTGACCTGCTCCTTTGATAAGTGTGAGCCATATCTACAAAGGAGCAATGACACACGTGAGTATATCGTGCGTGGAAGAGTTTTTAGGCGGACGTGCTTTACACTCTTTGGGTCGCTAACTTCGTACAACGCATCAATCAAGGCACTCTCGTTGTAAGGCATGAGCACAACGTTGAGGTCGATGGTGGTGCCAGCGGGAGGGTGACCGAGGGACTCCCAGTTTGGTGGGACATTGTTCCAGGAGTGCTTGACACGTAAATGATCCCAATGTAGTGGGAGGGGCTTCGCAGCGATGTTGTGGAGCGGTGCGGCAGTTAGGATACAGAGCATGGAGAGCTGGAAATACCGCATGATTGGCAGGGCTGGGAACGGTGAGGTGCAGGGAGTGCTAATCACAGGGAGACTGAGGGTATAACCGGGACGATGAGGTTTTATTGTGTACCTCACCGTCAAATGGGGATAGTGTAGCATATCCGAGAAGCAAGTTTAAGTATCAGATCAAGTACAGGATACATCTGTTGATAATAGTGACCATAAAGGCCCTTCGTAAGAAAAAACCCCACACGCACACATGCACATTTTTCGGTTTGCCTCGCAATATCCTCGGGATAAAATTGAATTTTTTTAAAAGGTGCGCACTTCCGGCTTCCTGGCTGCCGGATGGGAAATTATCAATTTCGAAGGTGTATTTTTCACAAACCTGGACCAAAGGTAAAAAAGATGGCAGTAAACCCAGCCTGAACTAGAATCCATATTCAGGAACTTTCGCGGACATCTTGCGGAGCGCCGCATGGAGGGAGGTGTGTTCGGGTAGAATTTGCAAACGAACGAACCACAACTGATTGCCACAGATGACTGGAAGCGCAACAGATGCGATCATTCGCATTCCGTGGTACCGCCGAGTATATGTGGTGCCGGTCGACGCCGTGGAGGCAACCGAGAAGTGATGATGAGCTGTTGAGGAGATTAGGCACTACCCCGATTGCGCGCCTCTTTCAAACTTATCCTCCGGAGACGAGGCCACGACGGAAGTTTTTCTCCTTTCACGTATGAGATGCCAAGGTGGTGCAAGATGCGTTGCAAAAGTTAGCCAGGGGCACGGTGGCGAGGAAGTGAACACAGTGAGCCGGATATAACACGTGATTTAGAAGGCACCAAGAAGGCTATATATGCAGAAGAGGGGACGGAAACACCGATAAATGGCTAACACGCAGAGCTTCTGTCGTGTATCTTAGACTGAGAGCCGAAGTAGGAGCAGATCCGCGGATGCCACAATGCCAGTGGTATTGAGAGGAAGTAATTGAACCCGCGGAAAGTTGAGGAAAGAGACCACATGACGAACGCGAAGCCTCCTGTTGGAGCTGGCTTCGCTCGGATACTGTATCGAGGGGACGACTGGAGTGTGCCGGGAGAAGAAAGCGACGAGTGACGACGGGAAAGTGAAAGTAGACATGTTGTTTCCCACACTGGGACTGGACCAATCAGTGTTGTACACTGACGCTTGACTCGGGGTCACGACAGTCACAGTCACCGAGGTCACATCAAGTCAGTGACTTAGTCAAAGGTCAAAGATCACATGATTCAGAGGGCAATGCGAGGGTCGGACCAATTTTGGAAATATATTCACACCGTATTGAAAAGTATTTCGGCACAAGCGGACCGAAGTGAACCGGACCGAACCGGCACGGCCCCACCGACTTTCCAAATAAAGGTTTTCCCACAACCCTTGACTGATGATCAGCTGATCCTGACCCGTGAGAAAAGTCAAGCCCCCCGACGGCAGGTCAAGGTCTGACCCCGTCAGACCCGGGTCGTGACAACACTGGGACCAATCAACAAACGATGCGACTTGTTAATTGCCTACTAGCTGTACTAACTTACTTTATATGATCTCCCTATTGCAAACGTTTCCAGAAGTGCGCAACACTAGTGTTCGCCAGCACACCACGCCCAGACGGTCGATAACCATGATAATGCACGGTAACTGCGTTGACACCAGCCACAAGTGGCACCCACAGCACAACGTCTACTACGTAATCGCCTTCGCTTATTACAGCGCCTCCCCTGTTCCTCCTACCCTGTTCCTCCTACCCTTGAGCAATAACATATCATTGTAGTTCAAGGGATCGTTCCCACCCCTTCTCGCCGCAGAACCTGGACGTCGTTTGGACCTCAAAGTCATAGCGTTATACGTGCTTGAAAGCGCGGGTGTGAGATTTCGTGTGGCAGAGAAGGGGCTTGTCTGAATAGGCGAGAAGGAGAAAGCCAGTAGCAAGCTCGAGGCGGAAAGGGGGTGGGCGCGAGTCGGAACGCGAGGCGAGGGCGAGTATAGCGTGGCTCGATCTAGAGAGGTCGACGCGAGGAGTCAATCCGAGAGGGAAAGAGTTTAGTAAATAATAGAAAGCATGCGAATGCTTGAGTTGCTCGGGTGTCTTCGACGTTTAGACATGCGTAGTTAAGATATTTCACGCCGGGCGAATCAAGAGAAGAGGAGTGGGGGAAATCCGAAGGTGGAATTAATCCGAAAACGCCCTTATTTACAGACAGCCTTGTACCTAAGGGTGACTAATATTTGTGAGAGGGTAAAGTCCAGTGGGGGAAAGTTGAACGAAATGTCTAGGCGAAGAGGAATTCGACGGGTGGAAACACGAGGCGTATGTGAAGAGGGGAATCAGAAACCAGAATAACGAGGCCGAACGACAACGTCGACGGTTACGACGAGGCGCACTAAAAGTACAATAAAATCGTTAGAAAAGGGATGGTGAATGATGAGGATATTGGGCGCACCTGTGCCCGAAACAGAGAGCGTGACACGAAATCTCCAAATGATCTAGCAACGCGCCTACGATGTAGATCGGCCGAAAGCAGTCATGCAGATGGTATGAATGAACATGGGAACGAGGTAGCCTTGAGGTCGTCAGCGTCGCAGTTGAAAGGGTTCCGAAATCAAGGAGACAAGGGGCTAGAAGACGATAACATGGGAGTTAAGGGAGAAGAGAGACCATGAGGCAGACGAAGCGAGACATTGAAAGATAATCGATAAATGTCGGACGTCTTACGGTAACGAGTGGGTATCCGGGGCTCCGGTGGGATGGGACGAGCGATCCGAGAGATCCGAAGCGATTTGAAAGATATTTCGAGCTCCACTGCTGAGCTGCCTGCCGTCACAGCGTTGAGTACAACTGGTGAGTTTTCGCTATTTCCAGGTCTAACATACCTATGATTAATATCCTCGGCCACACTCAGCCCTGACCGCCGTCAACAGATGCTTGAGTGCACATGAAAACCCAACCACGGTACTCACAGTAATACTGTTGCCGGAGCACTCCACTGATGCAAAGACGAGCCAATGGTGAGCCCATCGACCCCAGCTCCAACCCCAACGACAGCCAAACAATGACGGTAGCGACGGTGATCCCGATGGAGACGACGAACGAAGACGGACGACAACAACTTGTGACGGCAGCGGCCGGGTGGGTGACAGCGGTGGCGTGCAACGAAAATGACAGCAGTAGCATGTGACAAAGCGGCGACGACGACAGCCATTCCACGATGATGAAGACGGTGACGACGACAGCCGTGCGAAGGAGATAGCGAAGACAGCTATAGCAGCGGCGACAAAGTCGACGAATCGACGACGAGGACTGCCATGCGACGACAGCAAAGACAATAACGATGTTAGTGCACCTACCTGGCGTTCCTATAGTACCTAGTAACACAGTTGTTGATACACTAGGCTTATAATGGCTTTACCACTGATCCGAGAGATTGCTCCACCCTTGAAATCAACTTGAAGACTGCCAGTCATTCCGGGTCAAGTTAAGCTTCTCCAGGCGTCTAAACGCTCACGCATGTATACTGTGTGGTTCACCTCATAGTTGCACCGCACCCTTGCCTGCTCTCCGGGAGTGCTTTTGTCGTCAAGCCATAATCTCCAGTGATGCAGTGATGAGGAAATTTTCTTGCCGCATCTACTTGCTGGTTTTATCGTCGTCTCGAATCGGCGCGTGAGCGTATGTGGTATGGAAGTGGAACCGTCGTATCGCTGTCATTGAATTGTTCTAAGAATCTCGCCCCTAGTCCCTTCCTCTGTGTCACCCTACTAGTTTGGATTCACTGAGATATAATCAAGTGTGTACTGCAGGAGTAAAAAGTCCGGCGTCCCGAGACCCGTCACCTACCGAGCCGAGAATCAGCGAACATGGAATGGGAGGAGAGGTGAGCCAAGCGGGACGAACAGGATCCCATCCAGCAATTGCAGGGAATCCATTAGTGCCGCAGCCCGGGTTGGACCCAGATATGACATCGTAGAGGCCTTTGCGACCGTGGCCATACAGCCAGAGATTGAGGAAGCCGAGCGGCTTCCTACCCTTTGAGATACGGTAGTCGTTAAGGAGTGAGATTATGCTCGCCGCGGTCTGTACTTTGGCTGTCAGCAGCCAGCCAGATACTCGAGGATGAACGACGCAGAGCGGAGGAGGGGGAAGACGTACCGATGTTGCGCAGTTTGTGCCGATAGCAAGAAAAGGCTGGTTGTTAGATATGATATAATAGTTGATCGCCTGTGCAGAGATGTCGGGGATTCCGCGGGCGTGCGGGCTGCTCACGCCACCAAAAATTACAATGAATAGATTGTGTGATGTAGCCATAGAAAACGCACTTGTAATAGCCATTATATTGGCTGCCCATGTTTTCCAGGAAAGTTTTCACGGCAGCTTCCTGGTAATCGGGGCGAGGAAAAAGGCTTGAGAAGCCGCCCCCGGAGATCGGCGCCGCGACCTCGGCCCGGAATTCCCGGTTCGTCGTTCCACCAACGCTAGTGACCCATGGACCTGCGAACACGTGGAAATGAAGTGAACGACTTGTGCCTGGGAAGGCGTACAATTCAAAGGATAAATGAACGCTACACTTACAGGATGAAGGGAACTGTACATGGAACTGGAGTCTTCCGGAGCTGTCCAAGCAGTTCTCTGGACCGACGCCATTGTTACCGCTCGCGACGAGGACACTGGCGCCACGCAAACCGAGTTGCGCAAACCCGTTGCATATGGTCGTTCCATACTCCAGCAGCAGATATTTCTCGAACAAACCAAATGATATGGTGACCGTCTGGGGGACCTTCTCCTGGCCGAGCACGAAGAGGAGCCACTCCATAAAAAAGTCGCCTCGGGCTGGTTCGTTGGTGTCAGGCACTATCTGTACGTCTCCTCCGATGTTGTTGAAAAGGATCGGGGTCGGGTACACCAGAGCCCCCGTATACTGGATGTTCGCGTTCGCTTCGGGGCTGGGGTTGCTCGGGTCGAACTCGCCGCCATTGACTTCCACGTGGTATAAGGTTTCCAGTGGATTTACCGCGTCTGAGCGGCATCTAGCCATAAACTCGGCAAAATCTGTCAGGCTCGGGTATTGATCCAGAAAGCCTGTGATCGCGAGCACGTTCTGATCACTTGCGGTCGGCACATAGGAGTTCGTCCTGTACAGCGCGCGCAGGGCCGACGGGGTGACTGCTACATTATTGTTATCGCGAATCGACAGCATTCTCACAACTTCTCTCGACTCCATATTCGCAGTTGAATTGACATAGTGCTTCAGAGGTGCCTTCCACGAAGTACGCGTGGAGAAGTACGTCGTAGGCATGACGGTTTGCACGTGTGCGTGCAGCACCGTGGGGAGTGAATAACCGATTGTACGGAGAATAGCTGTATCATTCGTCCCAGTGTGCCGGTAGAGTTGGTACGACGCGCCGAGCAGGCCATTGGCTCTGGATACGGGCACGCCAGTCAGTGTCAGCAAGCTGCTGCCGCGTGTCATTGAGACGGAGGAGGATGGTATGTGATGATATCCAAGCCAGGAGTGTACGAGGTCCAGCGTGTCCTGGTGTGGCGCGATGAGCCGGTTGACCTGCTCCTTTGATAAGTGTGAGCCATATCTACAAAGGAGAAATGATACACGTGAGTATATCGTGCGTGGAAGAGTTTTTAGGCGGACGTGCTTTACACTCTTTGGGTCGCTAACTTCGTACAACGCATCAATCAAGGCACTCTCGTTGTAAGGCATGAGCACAACGTTGAGGTCGATGGTGGTGCCAGCGGGAGGGTGACCGAGGGACTCCCAGTTTGGTGGGACATTGTTCCAGGAGTGCTTGACACGTAAATGATCCCAATGTGGTGGGAGGGGCTTCGCAGCGATGTTGTGGAGCGGTGCGGCAGTTAGGATACAGAGCATGGAGAGCTGGAAGTACCGCATGATTGGCAGGGCTGGGAACGGTGAGGTGCAGGGAGTGCTAATCACAGGGAGACTGGCAGTGAGGGCATGACCGGGAAGCTGAGATTTTATCGTGCACCTCATCGTCAAATGGAGATACTGTGGGAGTATCTCAAATTTAAAGGAAGGGCCAGATACACGGCTGTTGCAGTAATCAATATCGTCATATGAGCCTTTTGCGTAGCCATCACAAAGCCGCTCACCACATCCTATCCGTTCTGAATCTGGAAGTGTCTTGGTGCTCCCCGGAGGAGATCAGCCGTTAAAGTTGCTGGCAGTATCAGATCAAGTGCATGATAGACCTGTTGCTAGCAGTAACCACAAGGCCCTTCGTAAGTAGAAATGCCACATGCACACATGCACACTTCGGTTTGTCTTCGCAGTATGCTCGGGATAAATTGAATTGTCAAAAAAGAAGGAACGTACTTCAGGCTTCCTGACTGCCGGATGGGAAATTATCGATTATCGAAGGTGTATTCTCCACACACATGGGCAAAAGGTAAAAGGGATGGAAGTAAACCCAGCCCGAACCAGAATCCATATCAGGAAATTTCGCGGAGGCGGAGCGCCACAACGGGAGAGGTGTGTACGGGCAAAATTCGCAAAAGGACCAACCACAACCAGTTAGCTGGAAGCACAACAGATGCGATCATTTATTCCGTGGAACCGCCGAGTATGTGCGGTGCTGGTCAGCACCGTGGAGGTAATGGAGAAATGATGAGGAGTAGCTAAGGAGAATGGACAGTACCGAGCGGACACCTCTTTAAAAACTTGGTTGCACAGTTAGCCAGGGGTGCGGCAGTGAGGGAAGTGAGTACAGTGAGTTGGATCCAGCACATGATTTAGAGGGCGCTAAGAAGGCTATAGATGTAGAAGCGTGGACGGGAACACCGAGAAATGGCTAGGACACGGACCTTCTATCGTGTATTTCAGGATGAGGAGCGGATCCGCGCATGCCCCTATGGTATTGAGAGGTTACCATTAAACCCACAGCTTATGACTGAAATTTGAAGGAAGGAATAAACAACCTGAGGTATACGAAGTCTTCTTTTAGAGCTGGCTTCGTTCGGAGACTGCACCGAAGGGACGTTCGGATCATCTGGAGTGCTGGCAGAAGAATTCTGTCGGTCAAAATGTGAGAGTGAGACCTACTGTGACGCTGGTCCAACGGCGGAAATCGCGATCGATCGGAAGCCCGCGAAGCGCACAAAGACAGCCTGGACGAACCCGAGTAGGAAGCGCCGGCCGAGGGGGACTGCATCAAATACTGGTGTCCTCAAATGTAACACAGGGAAGAACCCTGGCACTCAGTGAACGTTATCCGGTAATCCATCTGCAAGCACACGTGATGGTCAGCCGGTTCGAGAGTATATAAAGGAGGGTCAAAGAAACCGACATTGTGGTAACTTTACCAGGATGGTTCAGTTGTTGAACAGTTTATATAAACCATACCCGTCTTACCAATCACCCTGAATACCAGTAGTGATTATGTGCATTGGAAGGAGACCATATTTTGATCGACCAGCGAACACCCACTGGCATGTTGGCCCATGCGCCAACAACCTCAGTGAAAGGTGGTGAACTTGAACATAAGCAAATTGATGGTTCGGTAAACAAGATTGATATCCTCGGCTTGCGTAGATCGATGATGCGTTGATGTTTCAGGTTTGGGAGCTGGAGTTGTCCTCCCATTTTGACATTGACACCCAATCCAAACGAGGCCAACGACTCGGACGTGATGATATAATACGGCAGGACCCCTAGGGCCAAACGGAAGGGATTACTAACCAGAAACAATACAAAGCAGAGCCGAAACTCTACGGCTCTCAACTCTTCGAAGTCTTCATCCCAAAGCCTGAGGCGTAAGTTGTGCCGACACGGGCTGCAGCCTGGGGTAAGAGACGGATGGAGCCGAGTGATACCTCCCCCTGGTCCGAGACGAGCCATTTCGGTGCGTCGAGCATGGTGAGCATGGAATGAATGTTCGTTCCGAGTAAGACGAAACGAGGATGCAAAGTTTTCGTCAATCAATTCACGGAGGGTGTCGTATTTGTGCTGTGAATTGATTTCTGTGCCGTTCTTCAACGTATTGGGCTTGGGGGCCACATATTCAGCCGAAGCAACCAAACAATTTGAACAATCCTAATTTTCTCACGGACGAAGGAACTGTTGGGCATGGTTCTGGCTTGTCGATGTTGCGGATACCAAAGGTGACTCATGGCAATTCCTCGCCAGTCAGACACACTGTCGTGCTGAATACGTGTGTAGCCTGGCTTTTTGGGAGAAGATTAGGTCGGTTTGGGACCTGTATTGACACCACCGATCGTAAGAGGTGGAGGTGCCATATCACTATATCACTACGGACTCTACGAGAATTGGACTGCAATCTTGCTGGCGGTAAATGAGACATAGTGTGACCGGTTCCGGAGTTTGGCATTGATTTGGTCGAAAATCAAGGCTCAACGTAAGGTATTGCTTACGCATGTAGACTGCTATCAAAGAGGCGAATGCCTAGCACATAGCGGGCGACACCATTTTCGAAGAAATACGATCAGACTGGAAACGGGGCATACAGGGAATCCGACGAGAGGAAGGCAATATTAGCCAGCTGCCATACGGTCAGACAATTTTTGCGAGACAAGTTTTAGTAATTTCGCAATCGTCCCGCCGACAGAGACGAAGGGTCTTCAATATAATTAATGTCGAATCGATCATTTGAGACGACAAGTACGCTGCTGGCGGACACAGTGCGAACAAGTATGCTAAACAAAACGTTAACGACGTATGCGGCACTTGCAGCTTTAAACATCGCCACTTACAAGACAGAAAGATGAATTGAGTTCGCGAACACAGCTCCCCAGCTATGTCCCGTCGGAGGCAGGAGGGTAATTATGGGGTCGTAAAAAATATGCTTTCCAAGGTAGTGTGGTATGTAGAAAGCTGTGTCGCCCGACTCGGATGAATGGGATAAAGTTGACGAGTATCGCAGCACTGCCACGGTAGTAGTTTTTGCCCAAACGCACGCATCTCACGGACGGCGCTCGGCGTTGTCCGTCTCCTGAACTCTAATTTAAACTCCGATTGTTTTTGTAAAAATACTAGCTTACATTAAAAATAAGATACCATTGAAAATAACAAATAAAACAAATAAAGAAAAACAACGCGTAAACAACGCCTGTTTGTGTGTATCAATGCAAACCGTAACCGCCCACATCCCCCCCCCACCACGTCGTCCGCCCGCCCCCCTTTCCATGCGCGTCGTCCGCGCCCCTCCCCCTTTGCGTGACAGCGGGGCGTGCCCTCGTGGCTCCGCGGCCACCGCCTTGCCCCTCCTGCGCACCCCCCTCTCTCTTGCGAGGCACACCCTTCCCCCTCCCTTGGCCCCGCCCCCACGCCCCCCCCCCCTCCCTGACGCGTTCCCTGTTGGGTGCGCGTGCAGAGAGGGGGGGGGACACGTTCATGCCCCCTTCCGAGCAACTTGGGAGGGCACACCCCCATTTCGGCCACCCCCCCTCCCCACCTTGCGCGTCCCCCCCACCAATGCCCCCCCTCTCCCCCGACTTTCCATGCGCCCCGCGTTCGGCATGTGCACCGAACGGGGGGCTTGGAAATCGGGCAGAGTGTGTGCACGAATGGGGGGGGCACCCTTCACGCCCCCCTGAGAAATGCAGGGGTGGCGTGCAGGCTTTCCGGTGATCCCGCGTGTCACGATCTGACATCGTCTCGCCTTCGGACAACGTCAAGACGCGCCGTTGCATGCATGAACATTGGAAAGACTGCCAAGATTACCCAGAAGCACATAAATGGGTAGGCAAGGATCCAGAATACGACGAAGAAGAGCAGGTACGCGCTCTAGTGTGGAGTAACGAAACAGACGAAGAAGACTACATCGGAGAAGGAGAAGCGTTGAGGATTGCCCAGCTTGTGAGTGGAATGCTAGTTCATGCAGAACCATTCGGTGTTGGCACCTCTACAGCAGGACGTATGAAGGTCACGTGATCATATCACGTGATAGTCCCGGGTCATGGCATGTATCTGACCTAAGCGATAAGTCATGGGACTCGTTGGATGGAAGATTATGGAAGACCATGGTAGGCATGAGATCGGATGCGGGATTCCCGATAGCCGAAGGTCTGGACAATTCCCAGTATGGGTCGATTCTGATGGAAGGTATTCTGATGCGCTGGTATTGCGCCAAGACATTTGTTATCTTGTTATGATGTCATTTGTGAGTCATATGGTTGTCTTTATCTCTGACTCATGTGAGGCCGTATGCCTCATGTACTGTATGTTTCATGATAAGCCCCTGTGGCTTGATGGACAATTCTCATTGGCAGATAAGGTCGTGAGTCGTGTTTACTATAGTTCGAGCTCAGTTAGAATACTGTCTTGGAGTACTATAAGTAGTTGGCAGGTTTCGCCAGTAGTCGATAGCTTAGTTGTCTTGAACTTCCACCTGTATTCCTCTCAGGCATAGTCAAGCATTCTTATAGCAGAGTCATTGGTCATTGTGACTATTCTTCTCTCATTATTCACTTGTGTCAAGAGTTATCTTCAAGTGACGCCATATAAGGGGACCTTCTGTGGTTATTCGCCCTTCTCGAGTATTTCCTAAGTTGCAAGCCGTGCGCTTGACTTGGAAAGGATAGTAGGAAAGCCTTCGTGTTATGGCGATGGTCTGACTTAGACCCTTCCACGCGATGGCAAGTAGCGTGACTTAGCGAATCGAGTCTACACGCGAAGGTGAGACTGGTCTTGTACGGACTCCTGCAAGAGCCGTCCTAAGGGAGCGATGACCAAGGTAGAAGAGAGGAATCTCGACTAGATTGTCTGAGAATACAAGAGTGTCAAGCTGTCGACCACATCAGTCGACAGCTGCCTTATAACAGACTTCGCAACTGTACGCCTTCGTCAGCGATACAGCCACAACTACTACTGCTGAGTGATCGTCCACTAAGATACAGCCACAACTACTACTGCTGAATGATCGTCCACTAAGACATACGCCACAACTCGGTATCGTACATGTAACGTCCCGGGCCATAGTAAGTATCTGGCCTAACCCATAAGTGATGGGACGTGACCGAGGGGAATTGTTTACTGTGTTCTGACTGATGGATGATGACTGGATTACTGTACGATGACTAACGGATGACTGACGGATGACTGACGACTTACGAGTTGCTTACCGATTATTAGTGGACGATTACCAACAGATAGTAGTAGTGGCGGTCTCGCTGATGAAGGCGGATCGCGCGGATAGGTTATAAGGAAGCTATCGACTGTTGTAGTCGATAGCTTGGATTTCTTGTACATCTTCAGACTTGTTATCCAAAGCCGGGTTTCCATCTCACACTCTCTCGTCCTTTGGGGCCGCGCACTTAAAGTATCAACTCCGCCTTCGTGCGTTGAGACGTTGCTCAGCCTTTGTGCTTGAGTAGGACCACTGCTAAGTCACCGCGTTCACTCTACGTTGCCTAAGTCAGGCTCACGTGCTGCTCGCACGTAACATTAAATCCAAGCTCTCCATAAATCGAACGCCGTGGCAACTCTCAATACTAAAGACGGCTGGGACTTCGTGCCCTATCGTATCAACTCAAGAGAACGAGACGCACCGACTCGATACCTTGTAGGACGAGTAAGGTGGCGACACGTACCAGACACCAGAAGATCCGAAGAAAACAATACTGGATATTACGCGGAAGCAGCCACATCACAGCGCTTCCACCCAGTAGTGTTCAACAGAGAGCGCTGTTGCTGGGTTGAACTCAGGTGGAGCAACACCAACAGTTATTTCGAGGCGACACGACCAGCTGCAGACGATCTAAACATCAACATACCACTGGTCGACGCACGACCAATTGATCAACAAGGAGCCATAGACGGCCACGAAGAATTAAATCTCGACACAGAACCACCAAGGACCGAATTCCAACTACGAAACACAACACCGGTACCATCAAGTCATACCAGCGAACAATCACCAACTCCACGCAGCGAAGCAGCAGAACCCGAAGAAATCGCCGTACAATCACCAGAAGTAGACGCACTAGCCGCGCGAACAGCTGAGTTGCATATTCCCGAACCCATCAGGGGAATGCCATACAGCTACATGACCACTCAAACAGAAGTATCGCCGCCCCGACTCGTTATTAACGAGCAAACGGGTCACGTACAACAGCTACAACCAGAGGACGTACAAGCCGTCAATCGAGCAATGGGACCAGATGTTCCCGACGCACCAAGTATCCCCGAGAACGATATGTTCTACGAGTTCAGGCTCAATCGAAACCGAGTACCATCGCCTGAAAACAGACCATTTCCACCCACCAGAGGACCGCCAGGAGGTGGAGGAGGACCGCCCAATGGCGGATGGCCACAAGGTGGTGGAGGAGGAGGACCACCCAATGGCGGATGGCCACAAGGTGGTGGAGGAGGAGGACCACCTCCAGGAGGACCACCCCCGGCAGGACCAGCGATAGCCAACCAGAACGGCAATGACAAGTTTATCGGCAACCCGCCACCAACATTTACAGGAGCTAGGTCGCAAGCAGAGGCGTTTATCCTTCAATGGGAGGTCTATGCAGGCGTCAACGCCAACCATTCAGCCATGAGGAACAAGTACCAAAAAGCTATGTTGTTCCTAACATACATTCAGGGAAACGCGGTTAACCAATGGGTCATGTCCGCAAGCCGGTGGCTGGTAAACGAAGTAGCCACGGGAACCGATCAACACGATAACAGGTTGTGGCAAAACCTACTCCATGCCTTCCAAAGGCAGTTTGGAGATGTTCTCAGCAAAGAACGAGCCCAAGCCCAGCTCGACGCTGGCATACACATGAAGGATGGCAAGATCGACGATTACATCGCCCAGTTCGAACAACTAGTTCGACACGCCGGGTACAATATTAACGCCGAACAAACGCTCAAATACTTCACAAAAGGACTACCAAGAGCGTTATATGAAACAATGTACCAACACGACGACCCACAAAACTACGAGGAATGGAGAGGATCCGCCCTGAAGAGGCAACAAAAATGGATTCACATGCAAACGGTCAGAGGAAACCTGGACGCGTTCAAGCCCGGACGCGCGACAGGAGGAGCACTAGCTAAGTTGCTCGCACCACTCCAGAATGATGACCGAATGGACACATCAGCAGACCGAGTACGAGGACGACTAGCAGGAGCCGAAGAGATTGTAGCAAACCACCCTAGGAACACTAGGCCCCCGCAACCACCATTCGCACCCCGAGGGGGATTCATACAACAACAGTTCAGACGAGATCACAGTCAAACGCAGTGTTACAACTGTCAAAAGATGGGACACATCAGCCGTGACTGTCGACAGCCACGCAGACGTCGCGAAACACAAGCACGAGTTGCCGAGTCCGCGCTAACTAAAGAAGAAAAGGCAGCGGAATGGCTACGAGGAGTAGCAGGAGATGACGAAGAAGTCAAAGACCTGGTCCTACAACAATTAATGGGACAGGATTTTGGAAACGCCTAAACCCGACGGCCTGGGTAAGGGCAATACATTGTAACTCTGTGTACATTATGCGCTACCGTTCTATGAGAGTACCAGTGTCTATTCGCGCAAGTTACAATATGGCCGACATCAAAGCGTTGGTGGACTCAGGAGCCACCGACAACTTCATTCATCCGAACTTCGTCAAAAGAATGGGATTAGGACAACGGGCACTAGATAAGCCCAAAAACATCTACAACATAGATGATACCACTAATAAAGCGGGACAGATCACGCACTATCTGACGCTTAATGTGGAAACTGGAGGAACAAAAAAGGAGATGAGATTCCTTATCACCGACATAGGGAAAGAAGACATACTGCTGGGATATCCATGGCTAGCAACATACGAACCACGGTTCAGTTGGCGCCATGCCACTATAGATGAGAAACAACTCCCTATAGTGTTGCGAATGGTTAACCCAAATGACAGGAAAGCGGTATTAGCAAAGCTACTAACGGAAGAAGCAGACGACACAAGAGTATCGCGATTGTTCACAACAGAAGCAAAAGAACAAATCGTAACAACTCTAGAAGAGCAAGTATATGGACGAAGATCGGCGGTGGAACTTGCGGTGGATGCCAAACAATATACCGCGGAGGTCAAAATACCAGCAGAATACCAACGCTTCACAAAGGTATTCAGTGAAGAAGAATCAAAGCGGTTTCCTCCAAAGAGGAGCTGCGATCACGCAATCGAATTCAAGAAAGGAGTGCCCGACGTAATAGACTGCAAAGTCTATCCAATGACAAGAGTGGAAGACGAGGCGCTAGACAACTTCATAGATGAACAAGTAGAGAAAGGATACATCCGTCCCTCGAAATCCCCGTACGCATCATCATTCTTCTTCATCAAAAAGAAGGATGGAAAGCTACGACCCGTACAGGACTATCGACGAATCAACGAGTGGACAATACGAAACCAGTATCCACTTCCACTCATTGACGATCTCATCAGAGACCTTGGCAGAGCACAAATGTTCAGCAAACTCGACGTTCGCCAAGGATACAACAACATACGAATCAAGGAAGGGGATGAACACAAAGCCGCGTTTAAAACTCGACGCGGACTTTTTGAACCAACTGTCATGTACTTTGGACTGTGCAACTCACCAGCAACGTTCCAGAGTTTCATGAACGAGATATACCAACCGACGATAGCAAAACACGAACCTAACGGAACAATTATTCAGGTCTACATGGACGACATCGCCATAGCCACAAAACGACAAGAAAACACACTCGAACAACATCAGAAAGCGGTGTGCGACGTCCTGGAAGTCGCTCAAAAACACGACCTCTTCTTCAAACCAGAGAAATGCGTATTCAACGCGCCCAGTATTGATTACCTGGGGGTAATCCTTGAAGAGGGGGTAACACGCATGGACCCTATCAAAATTTCGGGTGTTCGCGACTGGACATCCCCCACATCAGTAAAGGACGTACGATCCTTTTTGGGGTTCTGCAATTTTTACAGACAATTTATCAAGGGCTTCGCAAACATTGCCAAACCGTTGAATGAACTAACGCGCAAAGACGAACCATGGCAATGGGAAACAAGACATCAAATAGCGTTTGATACGCTCAAACGACGTGTTACGTGCGAGGTGCACGTGAGCCTGACTTAGGCACGTAAGATAAACGCGGTGACTCAGCGGCTCGAATAACTCTAGCACGGAGGCAGAGTATCGTCTCAACGCTCGAAGGCGGAGTCTTCACTTTTGACGCGGTCCGAAAGGACGAATAGAGAGAGAGACCGAACTTTGATAACAAGGTGAGAAGAGTACAAGAAATCCAAGCTATCGACTACAACAGTCGATAGCTTCCTTATAAACTATCCGCGCGATCCGCCTTCATCAGCGAGACCGCCACTACTACTAATCTGCTGGTAATCGTCCACTAAGCCACTACTGCTAGGTAATCGTCCACTAAGACAAACGCCACAACTGCTACTACTCTTGGTAATCGTACAGCAATCCTCAGTCATCGTATCGTACTAGTATCAGTAATCCTCATAGTAAACCATGTAAGCCGAGCCACGACGTCATGCGATCACGTGCCTATACGTCCCATGACTTATGGGTTAGGTCAGATACATACCATGACCCGGGACGTTACATCACCCCCTTCACAAGGGTGAGCGCCCTCGCTCCACTACCCAATTTGGTACCGTGGTGAGTCCGACATCCGTCTCGTGCTCATCTCGTATCCTTACGAGGGCGTGCGCTCTCCCCAGCCTTCTTGCGGAGTGTCGTGCGCGATCGACATGCACGAAGATGTCATCTTCGAGCCTCTTGATGGCGATCTCCAGTTCCTTGATGACTTCCTGGGACGAGCGGTAGCGCCTCACTTCGGCGGTAAGGGAAATATCTCCCAGCCTCGCGAGGGCTTCATCTACCTGCCGTCGTCCCCGGAAGTCAGCGCGAAGGTATAGTAGTTCTTCGCGGGTGTACTCAGCTGGGGGTCCCATGTCTCGACACGGCTCGGCGTGTATGTCTCCCCGATAGATTGGCTCGCCCCTACCCATTGTTCCGAACACCTCCGGATTATCCTGCATCCTCACTCGCACGTATCTGGCAGGGATACGTCGCCCCTCGTGCTCAACGACCATAGGTACCCAGTTCATCCCGTTGTTGAGGATGAAGCCTTGGGGGGTAGGCGATAGGGCACGGATAGGGCGCCTCGGCGCATGCGCTCGGCGCGTATTGACGGGTGAGGGGTCTCGGGCTTCAGCGTACGACGGGAGTCGCCCCATAGCGGCGTATCCTTCCTCCGCAGTCGGTCCATAGACGACAGCAACTGGTGGTGTTCGTTCTTCGTCATCCATGGCTTCTTCGGTAATGTCGCTGTCTTCTTCTTCTTGGACTCGGGGGGGCACGCGCATAGGTGCGCAGTGGCAGTAATCGATGGGGTTGTCGCATCTGGTACAGATGATGTTGGCGTCGTGATATGATCCTTCGGAGGATTCGTCGTCGCTATACTGATCGACGGCGGTGGATGATGTGTGGGCGGTGGAGGACTGTAGGATACTTGCCGCGTCAACCTCTGTATCCTCATCCGTCTCTCCTGCGGCGTCATCTTCGTTACTTGGTCCAGTCGCCAAGAGGTCATGACCTCCTTCAGCAGCCCGTAGTCCCTCCTCATCCTCCTCCACTCTTCCGCTTGCGGGTGTGGGAAATCGCCTGCGAGCCTCGGCCAGGTCTCGGGCGGCTTGGTCTTGTTCAGCGACGGCTCTGACGTGCTCAAACTCTGAGCAGAACTGGTCGTCGATGTTGTTGTTGCCATCATAGGTGGCGAGGGTGTTGACATGTGGGAGCTCGTCAATGTTGATGACGGTGAGTGGGACATGAGACATAGTATGGAAGGGTCCAGAGGATGCGTTTCCTGGAGTTCCGATGAAGCCTGCTTTTATGTGAGTTTCAGCGGTCGGATTGGCTTGTTTGTACTTCCTTATCTCTTCGTCCGCATGTACATCGTCCCACGGGACCCACTGGTTATCCGAGTCTGGATACCCCTTCCATTTGATCAGGTATTGAAGTTTGCGCCCTCGTCCTTGTCTCCTCGAGTCTAGTACTTTTTCGACCTCATATTCTTCCACGTCCTCCACCAATTCAGGTGGTGGGCGTTGGTAGTTTGCGCCGTGAATCAGCGTTTCTTTGTAAGGCGTGAGAAGATCTATGTGAAACACATCATGGATGCTCCACTGCGTGGGAAGTTTGAGCCTGTAGTTAACGGGAGACATCACCTGGATGATCTCGAATGGTCCATGTCTTCTAGGCGCAAGCTTCGTGGTTGGCTGATTGGTTCGTAAGTGGCGTCCTTCTAGCCATACCCTGTCTCCTATCTGATATTTGGGGGTGTCACGATGCTTGACCCATGACTGTTGCGCTCGGCGCATTTGCTCTTGTGCCTGGTTTCTTATCTCCTTCAATTGTTCTAGTCGTTTCTCGACCCTTGGTATCGGTGATTTCTTATCTGTCCAGTTAGTAATAGGATGATAGCCCATTAGTAACCTGAACGGTGTTTCGCGCGTGGACTCATTGGCCCAATTGTTGTGTGCGAATTCCGCTAGCGCCAGATAGTCCGCCCAATTGTTCTGTCTCTCGTTAGCCCAGAATCGGAGGTATTGTTCCAGCCATTGATTGGTTCGCTCCGATTGTCCGTCCGTTCGTGGGTGGTAGGCGGTTGAAATATTCTGCTGTATCCCCAGGATTCGACATAGTTCTCTTGTAAATTTAGACGCGAACCGGGGATCTCGGTCGCTGATCAGTTTCGTTGGTAGGCCAAATCGTGCGACCACATGTTTGGCGTATAGCGCGGCTGTTTCTTCGCCCGATATCTCTTCCTTGCATGGTATGAATATAGACGCTTTTGAACAGTCGTGGTCAGTGACTGTTAATATGGAATCGTAGTCCCTAGACTTCGGAAGTTTGGTAATGAAGTCGAGCGCTACTACCTCGAACGGTGTTGCCTCTGGTTTTGGGAATATTGGTCGCAACGGCGCCTTTGTTCTTTGTGTATTGACCTTGCATCGCTGGCACTCCGCACATCCTCGTACATATTCAGCGATGTCTTGTCTCATTGTGGGCCACCAGTAGTGACGTTCCACCATTTGAGTTGTTCGGTTGATTCCTGGATGTCCATGAACAGGGGGGTCGTGATGTGTGGAAATTACTTCTCTAATTTCCTCTGGTGTCCCTGTGACGACCAGTCTCTGTCCTTGGTACCACCATAGCCCGTCTGCTTTGGTTAGTTTGTGGGGGTCAACCCACTTGCGTATCCTTTGCTCGTCTTGTTTTGGTTGCGTATTGATTGTTCGTACGAACAGTTTGTCCGGTAGAACTGTGACATTTTCGTTGTCTTTTTCTCCTTGATCGTAATCAGTTCGTCGTGATAGTGCGTCGGCTCTTCCATTTGCTGTTCCTTTGACATGATGTATCTCGAAGTTGTACTCTGCCAATTCTAGTACTTCCCGAGCGATTCGTCGGCTGATTTTCTGAGGATCCCGCCAGTAACGCAAGTTGAGATGGTCCGAGAAGATGCGTACTTTATGTGTAGATCCAGCCAGTAAGTGCCTCCAATTTCTCAATGCTTTTACGATGGCTAGCAACTCCAGGTTGTATATGTCGTAGTTTCGTTCGGCAGCATTGAGTGTTGCTGAGTAGTACCCCACGGGGTGTCGTTTCCCATCCGATTTCTTTTGTAGTAGCACCGCTCCTACAGCGAACCCTGATGCGTCCACTTCTAGATCGAATTGCTGCTTCTGATCTGCGTGTGCCAGTATGGGTTCTGTTGTGACTCGTCGTTTGAGCGTATCGAACGCTGTTTGATGTTTTGCTGTCCATTGCCATGGTTCATCTTTGCGCGTTAGTTCATTTAGCGGTTTGGCAATGTTTGCGAATCCCTTGATAAACTGCCTGTAAAAGTTGCAGAACCCCAAGAAGGAACGTACGTCCTTTACTGATGTGGGAGATGTCCAGTCACGAACACCTGAAATTTTGATAGGGTCCATGCGTGTTACCCCCTCTTCAAGGATTACCCCCAGGTAATCAATGCTAGACGCGTTGAATACGCATTTTTCTGGTTTGAAGAAGAGGTCGTGTTTTTGAGCGACTTCCAGGACATCGCACACCGCTTTTTGATGCTGTTCGAGTGCGTTCTTTTGTCGTTTTGTGGCTATGGCGATATCGTCCATGTAGACCCGAATGGTTGTTCCATTGGGTTCGTGTTTTGCTATCGTTGGTTGATATATTTCGTTCATGAAACTTTGGAACGTTGCTGGCGAGTTACACAGTCCAAAGTACATGACAGTTGGTTCGAAAAGTCCGCGTCGTGTTTTGAACGCGGCTTTGTGTTCATCCCCTTCCTTGATTCTGATGTTGTTGTATCCTTGGCGAACGTCGAGTTTGCTAAATATTTGTGCTCCGCCAAGGTCTCTGATGAGATCGTCAATGAGTGGGAGTGGGTACTGATTTCGTATTGTCCACTCGTTGATTCGTCGATAGTCCTGTACAGGTCGTAGCTTTCCGTCCTTCTTTTTGATGAAGAAGAATGATGACGCGTACGGGGATTTCGAGGGACGAATGTATCCCTTTTCCACTTGTTCATCTATGAAGTTGTCTAGTGCTTCGTCTTCTGTTCTTGTCATTGGATAGACTTTGCAGTCTATTACGTCGGGCACTCCTTTCTTGAATTCGATTGCGTGATCGCAGCTCCTTTTTGGAGGAAACCGCTTTGATTCTTCTTCACTGAATACCTTTGCAATTTCTGGTATTCAGCCGGTATTTTGACCTCCGTGGTGTATTGCTTGGCATCCACCGCGAGTTCTACCCCGATCTTCGTCCATATACTTGCTCTTCTAGGGTCGTCACGATTTGTTCTTTTGCTTCTGTTGTGAATACCCGCGATACCCTTGCGTCATCTTCTTCCTCTGTCAATAGTCTTGCCAATACTGCTTTTCTGTCATTTGGGTTAATTGTTCGCAACACTATAGGGAGTTGTTTCTCATCTATAGTGGCGTGGCGCCAACTGAACCTTGGTTCATATGTTGCGAGCCATGGATATCCCAGCAGTATGTCTTCCTTTCCTATGTCGGTGATAAGGAAGCGCATTTCTCTTTTTGTTCCTCCAGTTTCCACGTTAAGCGTCAGATAGTGTGTGATCTGTCCCGCTTTATTAGTGGTATCATCTATGTTGTAGATGTTTTTGGGCTTATCTAATGCCCGTTGTCCTAATCCCATCCTTTTGACAAATTGCGGATGAATGAAGTTGTCGGTGGCTCCTGAGTCCACCAACGCTTTGATGTCGGCCATATTGTAACTTGCGCGAATAGACACTGGTACTCTCATAGAACGGTAGCGCATAATGTACACAGAGTTACAACGTATTGCCCTCACCCAGGCCGCCGGGTTTAGGCGTTTCCAAAATCCTGTCCCATCAGTTGTTGCAGGACCAGGTCCTTGACTTCTTCATCGTCCCCTGCTACTCCTCGTAACCATTCCGCTGCCTTCTCCTCTTTGGTTAGCGCGGATTCTGTGGTTCGTGCTTGTATTTCTCGTCGTCTCCTTGGTTGTCTGCAGTCACGGCTGATGTGACCCATCTTTTGGCAGTTATAGCACTGTGTTTGGCTATGGTCTCGTTTGAATTGTCTCTGGATAAACCCCCCTCTCGGTGGGAATGGTGGTTGCGGTGGTTTGGTGTTTCTTGGGTGGTTTGCTAAGATTTCCTCTGCTCCTGCTAGTCGTCCTCGTACACGGTCTGCTGATGTGTCCATTCGGTCATCATTCTGGAGTGGTGCGAGCAACTTAGCTAGTGCTCCTCCTGTGGTTCGTCCTGGTTTGAAGGCGTCAAGGTTTCCCCTAACGGTTTGCATGTGAATCCATTTCTGCTGCCTCTTTAGGGCAGATTCCCTCCATTCTTCGTAGTTTCGGGGGTCGTCATGTTGATACATGGTTTCGTATAATGCTCTTGGCAGTCCCCTGGTGAAGTATTTGAGCGTTTGCTCCGCGTTGATGTTGTACCCCGCGTGTCGAACGAGTTGTTCGAATAGGGCAATGTAATCGTCGATTTTTCCATCCTTCATGTGTATTCCGGCGTCTAGTTGTGCTTGTGCGCGTTCCTTGCTGAGGACGTCACCGAACTGCCTTTGGAAGGCGTTGAGCAGGTTTTCCCATAACCTGTTGTCGAATTGATTGGTCCCCGTGGCCACTTCGTTTACGAGCCATCGGCTTGCGGACATTACCCATTGGTTAACCGCGTTTCCCTGTATGTATGTTAAAAATAACATAGCTTTCTGGTATTTGTTCAGCATTGCTGAGTGGTTTGCGTTGACTCCTGCGTAGACCTCCCATTGGAGGATAAAGGCTTCAGCTTGCGATCTTTACCCTGTGAATGTAGGTGGTGGGTTACCGATAAATTTGTCGTTCCCCCCTTGATGTGCGTTATGGGCTACGGCAGGTCCTGCCAGGGGTGGTCCTCCTCCTCCTCCTGGCGGTCCTCCTCCTCCTGGCGGTCCTCCTCCGCCTGGTGGTCTTCCTCCTCCTGGCGGTCCTCCTCCGCCTCTTGGCGATAGTGATCGTAATGGTGGGAATGGCCTATTGTCAGGCGATGGTACTCGGTTGCGATTGAGCCTGAACTCGTAGAACATATTAGTTCCTTCAGGGATGCTTGGTGCGTCAGGGACGTCTGGTCCCATGGCTCGGTTAACGGCCTCCATATCTTCTGGTTGTATTTGTTGGACGTGACCTGTCTGTTCGTTGATGACAAGTCGGGGTGGCGATACTTCTGTTTGAGTAGTCATGTAGCTATATGGCATTCCTCTGATTGGTTCGGGAATATGCAACTCAGCTGTTTGCGCGGCTAGCGCGTCCACTTCTGGTGACTGTACCGCGATTTCTTCGGGTTCTGCTACCTCACTGTGTGGGGTTGGCGATCGTTCGCTGGTATGGCTTGATATTGCCGGTGTTGTTTCTCGTAGTTGGAATTCGGTCCTTGGTGGTTCCGAATCAAGGGTGTCTTCTCGGCCGTCTATGGGCCCTTGTTGGTCGATTGGTCGTGCGTCGACGAGTGGCACGTTGATGTGTAGGTCGTCGGCTGCTGGTCGTGTCGCTTCAAAGTAGTTGTTTGTGTTGCTCCACCTGAGCTCGACCCAGCAACAGCGTTCCTTGTTGAATACTACGGGATGAAATCGTTGTGCGGTAGCTGCTTCTGCGTAGTATCCTGTGTTGTTCTCCTCGGATCTTCTGGTGTCTGGCACATGTCGCCACCTTACTCGTCCTATAAGGTAACGAGTGGGTGCGTCCCGTTCTCTTGCTTCGATACGATAGGGTACAAAGTCCCAGCCGTCTTTCGTGTTGAGAGTCGCCACGGCGTTTGATGAGTATGGAGAGCTTGGATTTAATGTTACGTGCGAGGTGCACGTGAGCCTGACTTAGGCACGTAAGACAAACGCGGTGACTCAGCGGCTCGAATAACTCTAGCACGGAGGCAGAGTATCGTCTCAACGCTCGAAGGCGGAGTCTTCACTTTTGACGCGGTCCGAAAGGACGAATAGAGAGAGAGACCGAACTTTGATAACAAGGTGAGAAGAATACAAGAAATCCAAGCTATCGACTACAACAGTCGATAGCTTCCTTATAAACTATCCGCGCGATCCGCCTTCGTCAGCGAGACCGCCACTACTACTAATCTGCTGGTAATCGTCCACTAAGCCACTACTGCTAGGTAATCGTCCACTAAGACAAACGCCACAACCGCTACTACTCTTGGTAATCGTACAGCAATCCTCAGTCATCGTATCGTACTAGTATCAGTAATCCTCATAGTAAACCATGTAAGCCGAGCCATGACGTCACGCGATCACGTGCCTATACGTCCCATGACTTATGGGTTAGGTCAGATACATACCATGACCCGGGACGTTACACCTACGGCGAATCCAGATGCATCGACCTCTAGGTCGAATTGTTGGTTTTGGTCCGCGTGTGCGAGGATAGGTTCTTCAGTAACTCTTCGTTTAAGCATATCAAACGCTGTTTGTTGTCGTTCTCGCCATTCCCATGGTTCGTCTTTGCGCGTTAGCTCGTTCAACGGTTTGGCAATAGCAGCGAATCCTTTGATAAATTGCCGGTAGAAATTGCAGAAGCCGAGAAAAGATCGTACGTCCTTTACCGATGATGGGGATTGCCAGTCGCGAACGCCCGAAATTTTGACGGGGTCCATGCGTGTTACCCCCTCTTCAAGGATTACCCCCAGGTAATCAATGCTAGAAGCGTTGAAAGTACACTTTTCTGGTTTGAAGAAGAGGTCGTGCTTTTGAGCGACGGCAAGAACGTCGCAGACTGCTTCTTGGTGTTTTGTTGGAGCGTGCTGCTGTCGTTTTGTGGCTATGGCGATGTCGTCCATGTAGACTCGTATCGTCGTTCCTAACGCTTCATGTTTTGCTATGATAGGGCGGTAGATCTCGTTCATGAAACTCTGGAATGTAGCAGGTGAGTTGCACAGTCCAAAGTACATAACGGTTGGTTCAAAAAGTCCGCGGCGTGTTTTGAACGCTGCTTTGTGTTCGTCGCCCTCTTTGATTCGTATGTTGTTATAGCCTTGCCGAACATCTAATTTGCTGAAGATTTGCGCCCCTCCGAGATCTTTGATCAGGTCATTGATGAGGGGTAACGGATATTGATTCCGTATTGTCCATTCGTTGATTTTTCGGTAGTCCTGTACAGGTCGTAGCTTTCCGTCCTTCTTTTTGATAAAGAAGAATGACGATGCATACGGGGATTTTGAGGGACGAATGTATCCCTTCTCTATCTGTTCGTCAATGAAGTCGTCCAGTGCTGCATCTTCGACCCTTGTCATTGGGTATACTTTGCAATCAATGGCTTCTGGTGCTCCCTTTTTGAATTCGATTGCGTGGTCGCAACTCCTTTTCGGTGGAAACCTTTTTGCTTCTTCTTCTCCGAATACCTTTGCGAATTGTTGGTATTCTTTTGGTATGTTGACCGTTTTTGTGTATTGTTTGGCGTCAATAGCGAGTTCGACCGCCGATCTTCGTCCATACACTTGCTCTTTTAGTTCGGTCGTTATTTGTTTTTTGTCTTCCCTGGTGAACATGCGTGATACCTGCGCGTCATTGTCTTCTTCTTGGAGCAGTCTTGCCAGCACTGCTCTTCTGTCGTTTGGGTTGACTGATCGTAGTACTATGGGGAGTTGTTTTTCGTCAATAGTGGCATGTCGCCAGCTAAATCTTGGCTCGTAGTTTGCAAGCCATGGGTATCCCAATAGTAGGTCTTCTTTCCCGATGTCCGTGATGAGGAATCGCATTTCTTTTTTTGCCCTCCCGTTTCCACATTGAGCATGAGGTAGTGTGTGATCTGCCCCGCTTTATTAGTGGTATCGTCGATGTTGTAAATGTTTTTAGGCTTATCTAGTGCCCGTTGTCCTAATCCCATTCTTTTGACGAATTGTGGATGGATAAAGTTGTCGGTGGCTCCGGAGTCCACTAATGCTTTGATGTCGGCCATATTGTAACTTGCACGAATTGACACTGGTACTCGCATAGAACGGTAGCGCATAATGTATACAGAGTTACAATTTATTGCCCTCACCCAGGCCGCCGGGTTCAGGCGCTTCCAAAATCCTGTCCCATCAGTTGTTGTAGGACTAGGTCTTTGACCTCCTCGTCGTCTCCTGCTACTCCTCGCAGCCATTCCGCCACTTTTTCTTCTTTGGTTGGTGGGACCTCTGTAGTAGCTTCTGTGGTGCGTGCTTGTGTGTCGCGACGTCTGCGAGGTTGTCTGCAGTCGCGACTGATATGACCCATCTTCTGGCAGTTGTAACACTGCATTTGACTATGGTCTCGTTTGAATTGTCTTTGGATAAATCCCCCTCGTGGTGGAACAGTGGTCTGGTGTTCCTGGGGTGATTTGCTATGATTTCCTCGGCTCCTGCTAGTCGTCCTCGTACACGATCTGCTGATGTGTCCATTCTATCGTCATTGAGTGGAGCGAGCAACTTAGCTAATGCTCCTCCTGTCGTATGTCCTGGTTTAATGCGTCAAGGTTTCCCCTGACCGTTTGCATGTGAATCCATTTTTGCTGCCTCTTCAGGGTGGATTCCCTCCATTCTTCGTAGTTTCGGGGGTCGTCGTGTTGGTACATGGTTTCGTACAACGCTCTTGGTAGTCCCCTTGTGAAGTATTTGAGCGTTTGCTCGGCATTGATATTGTACCCCGCGTGTCGAACTAGTTGCTCGAACTGGGCGATGTAGTCATCGATCTTTCCATCCTTCATGTGTATGCCAGCGTCGAGCTGGGCTTGGGCTCGTTCTTTGCTAAGAACGTCACCGAACTGTCTTTGGAATGCGTTGAGGAGGTTTTCCCACAACCTGTTGTCGAATTGGTTCGTTCCGGTGGCTACTTCGTTGACGAGCCATCGGCTTGCAGACATTACCCACTGGTTAACTGCGTTTCCCTGTATGTATGTGAGGAACAACATAGCTTTTTGGTATTTGTTCCTCATGGCTGAATGGTTGGCGTTAACGCCTGCGTATACCTCCCATTGAAGGATAAACGCTTCCGCTTGCGATCTTGCTCCTGTAAATGTTGGTGGCGGGTTACCGATAAATTTGTCGTTCCCATTTTGGTTGGCTATTGCTGGCCCCCCTGGAGGTGGTCCTGCTGGAGGTGGTCCTCCTCCTCCTCCTCCTCCTTGTGGCCATCCGCCGTTGGGCGGTCCTCCTCCTCCTCCTGATGGTCCCCTAGCGGGTGGGAATGGTCTGTTTTCGGGTGATGGTACTCGGTTTCGATTGAGCCGGAACTCGTAAAACATGTCGTGTTCAGGAATACTTGGTGCGTCAGGTACATCTGGTCCCATTGCTCGATTAACAGCTTGTACGTCTTCTGGCTGCAGCTGTTGTACGTGACCTGTTTGCTCGTTGATGACGAGTCGAGGTGGTGATACTGCTGTTTGGGTAGTCATGTAGCTGAAGGGTATTCCTCGAATTGGTTCGGGGATGTGTAAATCAGCTGTTTGTGCGACGAGTGCGTCTATTTCTGGTGATTGCACTGCGATTTCTTCGGGTTCTGCTTCACTTCGTGGGGTTGGTGATCGTTCGCTGGTGTGACTTGACGGGGCTGGGGTAGTTGTTCGTATTTGGAATTCGGCCCTAGGTGGTTCCGTGTCGAGGTTTAGTTCTTCTTCTTGGCCGTCTATGGCCCTTGTTGATCAATTGGTCGCGCATCTACCAATGGTATGTTAATGTGTAGATCGTCGGCGGCTGGTCGTGTCGCCTCAAAGTAGCTGTTGGTGTTGCTCCACCTGAGTTCGACCCAGCAACAGCGTTCTCTGTTGAACACTACTGGGTGGAAGCGCTGTGATGTGGCTGCTTCCGCGTAGTATCTGGTATTATTCTCTTCGGTCCTTCTGGTGTCTGGTACGTGTCGCCACCTTACTCGTCCTACAAGGTATCGAGTAGGTGCGTCTCATTCTCTTGAGTTGATGCGATAGGGCACGAAGTCCCAGCCGTCTTTGGTATTGATAGTTGCCACGGCGTTCGGTTTAGTAGAGCTTGGATTTAATGTTACGTGCAAGTAGCACGTGAGCCTGACTTAGGCAACGTAGAGTGAACGCGGTGACTCAGCAGTAGTCTTACTCAAGTACAAAGACTGAGTGACGTCTCAACGCGCGAAGGCGGAGTTGGTACTTTGTTTATCTTGACACGCGGCCCCGCAGGACGAGAGAGGAAGAGAGAAGAGAGGAATCCCGGCTTTGGATAACAGGTCGAGAAATGTACAAGAAATCCAAGCTATCGACTACATCAGTCGATAGCTTCCTTATAACACTAACGCGTGATCCGCCTTCGTCAGCGAGACCGCCACTACTACTATCTGCTGTGTAATCGTCCACTGGTGCTCAGTCAGCTATTCGTAAGTCTTCAGTCATCCGTCAGTAATCGTACAGTAAGCGAACCATCAGTCATGCATCAGTACAGTAAGAGTCCCCTTAGATCACGTCCCATCGCTTATGGGTTAGGTCAGATACTTACTATGACCCGGGACGTTACATGTCCCAGTGTGCGTGGCCAGCAGCGCAGGTTCTCGCATCCTCGAACTGGGGGCAGTCATAGACGAGGTGAAACCACGAGCGGTCAGGGAACCCGCATTCACAGCCTAGTTCGTCGGGAGGTATGTCAGGTCGGAACCGTTTGGTATAGTCCGATGTGAAAGTGTGCCCGACAGCCAAGCGAAAGGCAGTAGAGGTGGTGTGGCGGGAGACATTGACAGATGCTGCCTCGACTCCAAGCCAGAGTGGGTGATTCCTCCCGTCCAGGGGTTTAGTGAGTGCGTACTCCCTGGCGAACGAGATGACGGGTTCGGCTCTACATTTTTCGAGCCATTTGGCCTCCCAGAGGTGGAATGCGCGTTTCCAGGCCGTAGCTTTCTGGTGTGAGTGTGATTGGATAGAAGAAAGCAGGGCGCGGGGGGTAATGGTGCAGGCGGCCAAGGGCTGCCTGGCGGGCAAGGGTGGACTGAGTCTGCTTCCTGACCAGGGGTGACCAAGTTAACCACACTTTGACGTCCCTGTGTAGAGCGAAGAAGGCGGTTAGCGCGTGATGAAATGTAAGTACCGTGTGCTGATGCGTAAGGGTATGAATGTCAGTGATGGTCTGTAGGGCGGACAGATTCCCCGCCAGGATGTAAATGTGGGAGGGGGGTGCATGTGTCCTAAAGTAAAGTTCAACCCATTCGGCCGCTTTCGCTAGCGCAAACAGGTCTACATCAAACTGGGTCACTTCCATCCCCAAGCACCATTGCTGGACCCGGTTCTGGAGTTCCCCGCCTCCACCAAAGGTGCTCATGACAGCAGCCGCGCCGGCAACCATAAGGTCGTCGAACCGATCTTTCTTGGAAATCGTGGCCGCCGTCTGGATAATGACCCGTTGCGCATCCAAAGCTGACCACCCTGTGTAGAGGGCCGCCACATCTGCCTTCCGATCATTAGGGGCGCATCTCCCCTTGAGCTTCACCGCACCCTCCCAGTTGGGAACCTCCCAGGGGGGTACTGCCGTGACGTTGGCACGAGGTCCCTGTACAGGGATCCGGGCGCCTAGTGCCTCCAAAGCTGTGGGGCGCAGAGCTCTCCTCTTCGGCCCAGAGAGCGGGGGAACAGTCACCACCCTGCCATTGCTGACGTGTGGGCCACCCGAAGACTCCTCCGCCCAGTCAGGGCCCAGACAGCGCCTGAGCTGGGAAGTGGGGGGAACGTGGTACAACCTAAGGGCGGAAGTATGCGTTAGTTTTTCCAAGTAGAGCCTGGCAGGTAGCACCCAGGTCAGCTCATGGAGAGCTTCCCTGGGTGCCGTCCTGAAGGCTCCCGAAATTACCTTTATGCTGTCGTTCATGACGGCCTGAACTTTCTTGATGAGTCCGACTTTGTTGCGGGCGTTCATCCACAGTTGGCACCCGTATGACAGTACTGGGAGGCAGATGGCGTTAAACACTAACCGCCACTTGGCCATTGACAGGCCCCGGTGTGTGTTTCCTAGTACAGACAGAGCTTTGAGGCTCGCCCGTGCATGGTTACACATGATATCGACGTGCTCGTTCCACTGTAACCTGTGGTTCACAAAGAACCCCAGGTACCATACTAGTGCTTTCGCCTCGACCCAGTAGGTGTTCAGGGCTCCGGTACTTCCCCTTTTCAGGGTTCGCCAATCGCCTTTGGGGTGCCTACTGGGCCTCCGTGACTTGGAATGAGGTAGCGTCTTGGGTTTGGGGTGGGGGCGCACTAGCTGTGAAGCCGGGCCCTTAGCCTCCCTGTCCAGTGGATGCGATTGTTCCTTGGCCCCATGGAAGCGGAGCTCCAAGCCATTCAGCATGTCCTCACTGTCGAGGCGCGATAACCTAGGGCGGCGGAAAAATATTAATTCGGTTTTGTCTGGCTCGATAGCCAGACCGTTGCGCACAAGCCACTCATCACACATACTATACCCCTCTTGCAGAGCAGTTTTGACTGTGTTCCAGTCTCGACCGCTTGCAGTAATCAAACCATCATCAACATACATGGCAAAGGAGCAGCCCTGAACGGCGCTCAACTTTTCCAAGAGTGGAGCGGTGTAGATGGCAGAGAGTATAGGGGAGACGGGGGGACCCTTGTGGTGTCCCCTTGGCCTGCTCCTGTTCATCCGCAACCTTGCCATTGAACGTGAGTGAAACTCGCTGTTCCGAAAGGAAGGACAAAACCCAGTTGCACACTCCCGGTGCAAAGCCAAAGAGGTGTAATACCTGGGCGAGTCGATCCTTGTTAACGTTGTCGAAGAAACCAGTGATGTCAAAAAGGAGTGCTCCTATTTTCAACTTATCGCGGTGTGCGGCTTCGACATCATGGATGAGACTGAGGCCCGCGTCGATGGTAGAGGAGAAATGACGTGTGCCAAATTGGGTGGTGGGGAGGAGGTGGTACTTATCCAAGTCGTACATGAGTCGGTTAGATACCCCCTTCTTGATGAGCTTGCTCAACGTCTTGAGTAGGCTGATGGGTCGGTATGCCTTAGCGATGGAGTAGTCAGCCTTGTCCAGTTTGGGAATGACCACGACAAGTGCGTGTCGCCAGACTTTGGGATGATAGCCGATGCGGAGGCAAGCGTTCGCCAGACACACTACATGGTCTGCGATCACCTTCCAAGCGACCTTGAGCATGTTCCACCCAATGCCTGAGTATCTGGGTGCCGATTTATTGGTGGTTTTGCAAAGTAGCTCGAGTAGTTCTTTGGAACTGAACTCCTCAAACGGTCGTGTAGGTCGGCCAGGGGGGTCATCAAATTGAAGACGCGCCGTGTGGGAAGTGTCGGGGGGGAAAAACCACACTGCCAGAATGTCGGCGATTTCGTCTGGGTCCGTGGTAAGGCTGCCATCATTCCTTTGCAGCGCACTGACTTCCGACATACGCCTTCCGTGGCACCACTTCGCCACGTCCCAAACGTATCCCGATTCAACCGCTTCATCAGCCCATGATCGTTTCGCCTTGAGCGCTACTCGGCGCATGTGCCGTCTCGCCTCTGTCCGAGTGTTATCCCCTGGGCGGTTCGAGGAAGCGTCCCACAAGGCTGTTGCCGCGGCATTGCACTCCTTGTTCCACCATGGTTTTGAACGGGTTCCCTTGAGTCGCTTGTGAGTCATGTGCAGCTCACAGGCGTCATGGATCGCCGCTTGTATGGATGTCACGAAGGTATCCACCGAGTCGCAAGTCAGGAGAGGAGATAAGGGGGGTAGTAGAGTGGAGATAGATGACTTCCAGGCCTTTTCCTCATCCTCGGTGAGGTCGGCCTTGTAGGTACGAAGGTGTTCGACCTTTGTTTCCCAGGCATTGTCCCTGGCGATCCAATGCGTGCATATGCCCGCATGATCCGACCCGAGGGAGGCGGCCCAGTCGACAGTGGGGGGCGTGAGCTTGCTATGTAAGATGGCGGCGTAGTTATACCAGGTGAGGTCCAGCGTAGAGTCGCGTTGGCCTTCCTGGCCCAGGCATGTGATAGTTCCCGGGACCATCTGGAGCTCAAAGGATTGCCTCACGGTCCATTGCTTGAACAGGCGCACCATCAGAGACGGTGACCAGCCTGGAGGGGACCAAGAGGGGGAGTGGAGATTGAAGTCTCCGAGGAGTATAGTAGGTATAGTAGGGTCCAAGTCCAAGGCCATAAGGGCCTTCAAACAGGTCTTGTCCTCCACATCATGATAAAAATTTATGACCCGAAGTTTACACTTATTATCCATAATGTCCGTGATCAGTATGCAATTGTGCCGTATTAAGTCCCATCGAGGGGCTACATGCAGGTTTCGTAAGTAGCGCGGTCTAGCCAAATCGTACTTGCGAACATATGTTAAAACTTTGGCAGGCCGATCATCCTCAGTGTATGATGCGTAGCAGGTCCAGTTAGGGTGTGCAGCCCCTCCCATCACCGCGGCTCCTGTACGCTTCCGATCAGCCCGCCGATTACCGATAACTGAGAAAAAAGGTTCTGATGTAAAGAGAATGTCATGTGTAATGTCAGTTTCAAGGAGCGCATGCATAGCTGCATTCATCTTCCTCATGTTAACCGCTAAAAAGGTGTGCTTACGCATTGTCCCCCTCCTTCATGATGGCATCTTTGGCTCCCCTGAGAAAGGTTCAGAGCATGTGTGTATGAGTGTGTTCTGCAAATGGGCGTCCTCCCAGAAGTGGAACAAAACCGAAAGCCGACCGGACAAGTAGCCCAAAGCCTTCGTCCGAAACCACATCCAGTTTGATATCCGCTCGCTTGACATGTCTGAGGAGCATGTGTGCCCAAAGCCAGTCAGGTGGAAGCGTCAGTTTCCGGTTGGCTTTACACATTTTTTCCGCTAGCGCTTTGCACTTGGCCACCGCTGCAGATTCAATGTCGTCTTTGAGAATGATACCATTTATAATATCCCGAACAGCCCCAAGTGTAGCTTTGTCTTCCTCCGACTTTGCTACGCTCCTGAGTTGTTTAGAGACCGTGCATCCAGAGCCATCGCCGCCAAGCTGTATATCCCAGTCTTGAATAACACATGTGCGGTTCGTGTTGTATTTCATCTTGTTTAGGTCCGCCAGCGCTTCCTCCGCCGATTCCGGTAACAGGTACTTGGCAAAGAACATTGAGCCGGGCAATTTGTGGAAGAATTAGTTCATCGGAGTAATCGCGTCTCCATTACCATTCCCCCCCCACTGCTCATCGATTGCCCTAAAGTAAGCTGGGTGATCTGCTTTGTCTGCCTCGTCCGCTTCATCAGCGAGAATGGTACAGGTATCACTGTCTGTCATGGGGAGGTCGCTCATGGCCACAAACCGAACACAGAGGTCCTCAATGGCCCGCTCGGCTGTGTGGGCAATTCCACCCCAGCTCTCGTCCCAGTCAGTGGCATCGTCCCCGGGTCTGTCGTTCAGGAAAATGTCTGGGTATTTCGCTAATACTTCTTCCTCAGCTATGAGGTCAGTCGTATTGAGAACTTGTATTCCTTCCGCTTTCCTCAGCACCTTCTTTGGAGTCGAAGGGATCGGTGCGGGGGAGGGGGTGGTGTAGCGTTATCACCTAACGCTGGTTCGACTTGAACCGGTCTGCGGCGTGATGTGCGAGTATATGGATGAATCTTGCTAGACACGGGCAACTTAGCTTAAGTTGCACAGCCACTAGGTCACTTGGTTGACACTAGGGTATCCCGAAGGACAAGCTTCAATCGAATGATTGGAAGAGAGTGAAGAAGAGACAATTGGTGATGATTCAAGAAGACCAAGCTAGAGAGTCTTGGTCTTCAGTACACAACTTATATACAGTTACGTGCTGGCTTTAAAGCGCAGCTTAGAATATCGAACCCTAGTACAACTATCCTAGGAATGAGTCACTATCTATCCTGAAACACCGGCGAACCCAAATGCCGGCGACGCGTAAGTGTCCATGACTAATAATGGCTTACTATCGTAGTCATAACCAACTAGTAAGCATCCCAAACTCCGAGACCTCGTAATGATGATGATTGTTAGTCCAAAACATGTCAAACCATGACAGGTGGTGACCGAAACGTCTGGGATGGCACTGAAGTTGCCATCATACCCTGCATCATCAGAAGGCCACTCCATGATGTCAGCCGAAGTGTAACGTCCCGGGTCATAGTAAGTATCTGACCTAACCCATAAGCGATGGGACGTGATGTAGGGGGAAGTGCTTACTGTACGATGACTCACTTACTGCACGATGACTGACGGATGACTGGTACTGTACGATGACTGACGGATGACTGATGCTGTACGATGACTGACGGATGACTGATGACCTACGAGTTGCTTACCGATTACTAGTGGACGATTACCCAGCAGATAGTAGTAGTGGCGGTCTCGCTGACGAAGGCGGATCGCGCGTTCGTGTTAAAAGGAAGCTATCGACTGTTGTGGTCGATAGCTTGGATTTCTTGTAACATTCTCGCGTTCTATTCAAGCCAGGTTTCCATCTTCCTCTCGTCCTTCGGGACCATACGTCGAATCAAGCCAAAGTAGTAACTCCGCCTTCGCGCGTTGAGACGTAACTCAGCCTTCGTGCTTGAGTCGGACTATTGCTAAGTCACCGCGTTCTCACTACGTTGCCTAAGTCAGGCTCACGTGCGACACGCACGTAACATTAAATCCAAGCTCTACTTAAATCGAACGCCGTGGCAACTCTCAACACCAAAGACGGTTGGGACTTCGTGCCCTATCGCATCGACTCAAGAGAACGAGACGCACCTACTCGCTACCTCGTAGGACGAGTACGGTGGCGACACGTACCGGACACCAGAAGATCCGAAGAAAACAACACAGGATATTACACGGAAGCAGCTACCGCACAGCGGTTTCATCCCGTAGTATTCAACAAGGAACGCTGTTGCTGGGTCGAGCTTAGGTGGAGCAACACCAACAACTACTTCGAAGCAACACGACCAGCAGCCGACGATTTACATATCAACATACCATTGGTCGACGCACGGCCAATTGAACAACAAGGACTTATAGACGGTCAAGAGCCGAATCTCGACACGGAACCACCCAGAACCGAGTTCCAACTACGAACAACTACTCCAGCTCCATCAAGCCATACTAGCGAACGATCGCCAACCCCACGAAGTGAAGCTGAACCCGAAGAGATCACAGCGCAGTCACCAGAAGTAGACGCACTAGCCGCGCAAACAGCTGAGTTGCATATTCCCGAACCAATACGAGGAATACCATTCAGCTACATGACTACCCAAACAGAAGCATCACCACCCCGACTCGTCATCAACGAGCAAACGGGTCACGTCCAACAACTACAACCAGAGGACATGGAAGCCGTCAACTGAGCCATGGGACCGGATGTCCCTGACGCACCAAGCGTTCCTGAAGGAACTAACATGTTCTACGAATTCAGGCTTAACCGAAATAGAGTGCCTTCGCCAGATAATAGGCCATTCCCACCATTACGACCACAAGGAGGAGGATCACCAGGAGGAGGACCGCCAGGAGGAGGACCACCAGGAGGAGGACCGCCAGGAGGAGGACCACCAGGAGGAGGACCACCCCTAGCAGGACCCGCGGTGGCCCAAAACGTACACCAAGGGGGTAACGATAAATTCATCGGCAACCCACCACCCACATTTACAGGACAAAGATCACAAGCCGAGGCCTTTATCCTCCAATGGGAAGTCTACGCAGGAGTCAATGCGAATCACTCGGCCATGATAAACAAATACCAAAAAGCTATGTTATTCCTAACATACATTCAGGGAAACGCGGTTAACCAATGGGTCATGTCCGCAAGCCGATGGCTCGTAAACGAAGTGGCCACGGGAACCAATCAATTCGACAACAGGTTATGGGAGAACCTGCTCAACGCCTTTCAAAGACAGTTCGGCGACGTTCTTAGCAAGGAACGAGCACAGGCACAGCTGGATGCTGGAATACACATGAAAGACGGCAAAATCGACGACTACATCGCCCTATACGAACAACTCGTTCGACATGCAGGGTACAATATCAATGCCGAGCAAACACTCAAGTACTTCACAAGAGGACTACCAAGAGCGCTGTATGAAACCATGTACCAACATGATGACCCCCGAAACTATGAAGAATGGAGGGAGTCCGCCCTAAAGAGGCAGCAAAAGTGGATTCATATGCAAACAGTCAGGGGGAGCCTTGACGCATTCAAACCAGGGCGTACGACAGGAGGAGCGCTAGCTAAGTTGCTCGCACCACTCCAGAATGATGACCGAATGGACACATCAGCAGATCGGGTACGAGGGCGACTAGCGGGAGCCGAAGAAATCATAGCAAACCACCCCAGGAACAAACCACCGTTCCCACCACGAGGGGGATTCATCCAGAGACAATTCAAACGAGACCATAGTCAAACGCAGTGTTACAACTGCCAGAAAATGGGTCATATCAGTCGCGACTGCAGACAGCCTCAGAGACGCCGCGACATGCAAGTACGCACGACAGAGGCCACTACAGAGGCCCCGCCAACCAAGGAAGAAAAAGCGGCGGAATGGTTACGAGGAGTAGCGGGAGATGACGAAGAAGTCAAAGACCTGGTCCTGAGACAACTGATGGGACAGGATTTTGGAAGCGCCTGAACCCGGCGGCCTGGGTAAGGGCAATAAATTGTAACTCTGTGTACATTATGCGCTACCGTTCTATGCGAGTACCAGTATCAATTCGTGCAAGTTACAATATGGCCGACATCAAAGCGTTGGTGGACTCCGGAGCCACCGACAACTTTATCCATCCACAATTCGTCAAAAGAATGGGATTAGGACAACGGGCACTAGATAAGCCTAAAAACATTTACAACATTGACGATACCACTAATAAAGCGGGGCAGATCACACACTACCTCACGCTCAATGTGGAAACGGGAGGAACAAAAAAAGAAATGCGATTCCTCATCACGGACATAGGAAAAGAAGACCTACTATTGGGATACCCATGGCTTGCAACCTACGAGCCAAGATTTAGCTGGTGTCATGCCACTATTGACGAAAAACAACTCCCCATAGTACTACGATCAGTCAACCCAAACGACAGAAGAGCAGTGCTGGCAAGACTGCTCCAGGAAGAAGACAATGACGTGCGGGTATCACGCATGTTCACCAAGGAAGACAAAAAACAAATAACGACCGAACTGGAAGAGCAAGTGTATGGACGAAGATCGGCGGTCAAACTCGCCATTGATGCCGAACAATACACAAAAATGGTCGAAATACCAAAAGAATACAAACAATTCGCGAAGGTATTCGGAGAAGAAGAAGCAAAAAGGTTCCCACCAAAAAGGAGTTGCGACCACGCAATCGAATTCAAAAAGGGAGCACCAGAAGCCATTGACTGCAAAGTATACCCAATGACAAGGGTCGAAGACGCAGCACTGGACGACTTCATTGACGAGCAGATAGAGAAGGGATACATTCGTCCCTCAAAATCCCCGTACGCATCGTCATTCTTCTTTATCAAAAAGAAGGACGGAAAGCTACGACCTGTACAGGACTACCGAAAAATCAACGAATGGACAATACGGAATCAATATCCGTTACCCCTCATCAATGACCTGATCAAAGATCTCGGAGGGGCACAAATCTTCAGCAAACTAGACGTTCGACAAGGCTATAACAACATACGAATCAAAGAGGGCGACGAACACAAAGCAGCGTTCAAAACACGCCGCGGACTTTTTGAACCAACCGTTATGTACTTTGGACTGTGCAACTCACCTGCTACATTCCAGAGTTTCATGAACGAGATCTACCGCCCTATCATAGCAAAACATGAAGCGTTAGGAACGACGATACGAGTCTACATGGACGACATCGCCATAGCCACAAAACGACAGCAGCACGCTCCAACAAAACACCAAGAAGCAGTCTGCGACGTTCTTGCCGTCGCTCAAAAGCACGACCTCTTCTTCAAACCAGAAAAGTGTACTTTCAACGCTTCTAGCATTGATTACCTGGGGGTAATCCTTGAAGAGGGGGTAACACGCATGGACCCCGTCAAAATTTCGGGCGTTCACGACTGGCAATCCCCATCATCGGTAAAGGACGTACGATCTTTTCTTGGTTTCTGCAATTTCTACCGGCAATTTATCAAGGGATTCGCTGCTATTGCCAAACCGTTGAACGAGCTAACGCGCAAAGACGAACCATGGGAATGGGGAGAGCGACAACAAACAGCGTTTGATATGCTTAAACGAAGAGTTACTGAAGAACCTATCCTCGCACACGCGGACCAAAACCAACAATTCGACCTAGAGGTCGATGCATCTGGATTCGCCGTAGGAGCGGTACTACTACAGAAGAAACAAGATGGAAAACGACACCCGGTGGGATATTACTCAGCAACGCTCAACGCAGCCGAGCGTAATTACAACATATACAACCTCGAGCTACTAGCCATAGTAAAGGCGCTGCGAAACTGGAGGCATCTACTTGCAGGTCATCCCACAAAGTACGCATATTCTCAGACCATCTCAACCTCCGATACTGGCGAGATCCCCAGAAAATCAGTCGAAGAATAGTGAGGGAAGTCTTGGAACTAGCCGAATATAACTTCGAAATACACCACGTAAAGGGAACCGCCAATGGGAGAGCGGACGCCCTGTCAAGACGACCCGACTATGACCAAGGGGAAAAGACAACGAGGACGTTACGGTGTTACCAAATGAACTATTTGTACGCACCATCAAAACCACGAGATCACAGACGAACAAAGAATAAGCAAATGGGTGGATCCCACACAAACTGATCAAAGCCGATGGACTGTGGTGGTACCAAGGCAAAGATTGGTCGTCACGGGGGGACCAGACGAAATCAGAGAAGTAATCCGCGCACATCACGATCCCCCAATTCATGGACACCCAGGAATAAATCGAACAACGCAGTTGGTAGAACGACAATACTGGTGGCCAGCAATGAAAACGATATCGCGGACTATGTCAAAGGGTGCGCCGATTGTCAACGATGCAAAGTCAATACACAAAAGACGAAAGCACCGTTGCAACCACTGTTCCCAAAACCAGAAGCAACACCGTTCGAAGTAGTGGCACTAGACTTCATCACGAAGCTCCCCAAGTCGAGAGGATACGACTCCATCCTAACGATCACTGACCATGATTGTTCCAAGGCGTCCATATTCATACCATGTGTCGAGGAAATATCGGGAGAAGAAACGCGGTCCTATACGCCAAACATGTGGTAGCTCGATTCGGACTACCCTCAAAAATTATCAGTGACCGCGATCCCCGGTTCGCATCCAAATTCACAAGAGAACTGTGCCGAATCCTGGGGATCCAACAGAACATCTCGACGGCCTACCATCCCCGCACGATGGACAATCAGAACGCAACAACCAGTGGCTGGAACAATACCTCCGGTTCTGGGTCAATGAGAGGCAGAACAATTGGGCGGAGTATCTAGCGCTGGCAGAATTCGCACACAACAACTGGACCAATGAGTCCACACGCGAATCACCGTTTAGATTACTGATGGGATATCACCCACGCGCTGACTGGACAGATCAGCTGTCACCGATACCACGAGTCGAGACAAGACTGAAACAATTGAAGAGATAAGACAACAAGCGCAAGGACAAATGAAGAGGGCGCAACAGTCATGGATTAAAAATCGTGACACACCAAGGTATCAGGTAGGAGATAAGGTCTGGCTCGAGGGACGTCATCTACGCACCAACCAGCCAACCACGAAGCTTGCGCCCAGACGACATGGCCCGTTCGTGATCACTCAGGTGATGTCGCCGTCAATTATCGGCTAGAACTTCCCACACAGTGGAGCATCCACAATGTGTTTCACACAGATCTTCTCACACCTTACAAAGAGACGGTGACTCATGGCACCAATTATCAGCGCCCACCACCTGAGTTGATCGATAACGTGGAAGAATACGAGGTCGAAAGATACTAGACTCCAGAAGAAGGGGCGAGGGCGCAAGCTACAATACCTAATCAAGTGGAAGGGGTACGCCGACTCAGATAACCAATGGGTCCCGTGGGACGATGTCATGCGGACGAAGAGATAAGGAAGTACAAACAAGCCAATCCAACCGCTGAGACTCACATAAAACAGTCTCAACAGGAACGTATCTTCCAACCCTCTCATAACATGTCCTATGTCCCACTCACCATTGTCGCCATTGACGAGATCCCCTACATCAACACCCTCACCACGTACGACGACAACAACAACGTGGACGACCCCTCTGCTCCGCAGTCGAACATGTCAGGCAACAGCAGAAGAGACCAAGACGAGCGAGACCTGGCCGAGGCTCGCAGGCGATTTCCCACACCGCAAGCGGAAGAGTGGAGGAAGATGAGGAGGGACTACGGGCTGTGAAGGAGGTCATGACCTCCTGGCGGCTGGACCAAGTATGAAGATGACGCCGCAGGAGAGACGGATGAGGATACAGAGGTTGACACGGCAAGTATCGTCCAGCCCTCCACCGCCTTCACATCCTCCACTGCTGTCGATCGATACGCAGTGACGATCCTCCGATGGCTCATACCACGACGCCAACATCATCTGTACCCGATGCGACAACCCCCAAGACTACTGCCACTGTGCACCCATGCGCGTGCCCCCCCGAATCCAACACGAAGAAGAGATCGACGACGTTGCCATGAAGCCATGGATGACGAAGGAGGAGCACCTCCGGTTGCTGTCATCTACGGCCCGACTGCGGAGGAAGGATACGCCATGCGAGGACTCCCCTCATACGCCGAGGCGCGAGATGCCTCACCCATCAATACGCGCCGAGCGAATGCGCCGAGGCGCCCTCACCGTCCCCTATCGCCTACTCCCGGCGGATTCGTCCTCAACAACGGGATGAATTGGGTGCCGATGGTGATCGAGCATGAGGGACGTCGCATCCCTGCCCAGTACGTACGAGTACGAATGTGCGACAACCCGGAAGTCTTGGGACCATGGGGCGCATTCGCCCTCTATCGGGGAGAGATCCACGCGAGCCATGCGAGAATGGGCCCGCCGCTGAGTATTCCCGCAGGATTGCAGTACTTAGGAGCTGACTTCCGGGGACGGCGCCAGGTGACGAAGCCTCGCCGCAGGGAATTCCTAGCAGAGGTGAGGCGCTACGGCGTCTGGAGTCATCGGAGCTCGAGGCGGATCGCGGTCGAGGACGAATCTGTCATGTCGACGGCGCGCACTCGCAGCGGCTGGGAAGGGCTCACGCAATTTTGAGGGTGTGGGATGAACACGAGACTGATGTAGGGCTGACCTCTGTGCCTAATTGGGTAGTGGAGCGAGGGCGCTCACCCTTGTGAAGGGGGTGATGTAACGTCCCGTGTAACGTCCCGGGTCATGGTATGTATCTGACCTAACCCATAAGTCATGGGACGTACAGGCATGTGATCGCGTGATGTCGTGGCTCGGCTTACATGGTTTACTATGTGGATTACTGATACTAGTACGATACGATGACTGAAGATTGCTGTACGATTACCAAGAGTAGTAGCAGTTGTGGCGTTTGGCTTAGTGGACGATTACCTAGCAGTAGTGGCTTAGTGGACGATTACCAGCAGATTAGTAGTAGTGGCGGTCTCGCTGACGAAGGCGGATCGCGCGGATAGTTTATAAGGAAGCTATCGACTGTTGTGGTCGATAGCTTGGATTTCTTGTCACTTCTCAACTTGTTATCCAAAGCCGGTTTCCTTCCTCATCTCTCGTCCTTCGGGGCCGCGTATCAAGAACAGTCTAAACATCAAGAGCTCCGCCTTCGAGCGTTGAGACGTCACTCAGTCTTTGTACTTGAGTAAGACTACTGCTGAGTCACCGCGTTCACTCTACGTTGCCTAAGTCAGGCTCACGTGCCGCTCGCACGTAACATTAAATCCAAGCTCTTCTAAACCGAACGCCGTGGCAACTCTCAATACCAAAGACGGCTGGGACTTTGTGCCCTATCGCATCGACTCAAGAGAGCGAGACGCACCTACTCGATACCTTGTGGGACGAGTAAGGTGGCGACACGTACCAGATACCAGAAGGAGCGAAGAAAACAACACCGGATATTACGCAGAAGCAGCTACATCACAGCGCTTCCACCCAGTGGTGTTCAATAGGGAACGCTGTTGCTGGGTCGAACTCAGGTGGAGCAACACCAACAGTTACTTCGAAGCGACACGACCAGCCGCCGACGACCTCAATATCAATATCCCATTGGTAGACGCGAGGCCAATCGATCAGCAAGGAGCCTTAGACGGCCAGGAAATAAACCTCGATACGGAACCACCAAGGGCTGAATTACAAATACGAACAACCACCCCAGTCCCATCAAGTCATACCAGCGAACGCTCACCAACCCCACAAAGCGAAGCAGAGCCCGAAGAAATCGCAGTGCAGTCACCAGAAATAGACGCACTCGTCGCACGAACAGCTGAGTTACACATTCCCGAACCAATTCGAGGAATACCTTTTAGCTACATGACTACCCAAACAGCGGTATCACCACCACGACTCGTTATCAACGAGCAAACAGGACATGTACAACAACTACAACCGGAAGATATGGCAGCCGCTCACCGGGCAATGGGACCAGATATTCCCGACGCGCCAAGTATCCCTGAACACGATATGTTCTATGAGTTCAGGCTCAATCGAAACCGAGTACCCTCGCCTGAAAACAGGCCATTTCCACCAGCAAGAGGACCACCAGGAGGAGGAGGACCGCCCAACGGCGGAGGCGGAGGCGGAGGAGGTGGACCACCTCCAATGGGACCACCTCCAGCAGGACCAGCGATAGCCAACCAGAACGGCAACGACAAATTTATTGGTAATCCGCCACCAACATTCACAGGAACAAGATCACAAGCAGAGGCCTTTATCCTTCAATGGGAGGTCTACGCAGGAGTCAACGCCAACCACTCGGCTATGAGGAACAAGTACCAAAAAGCTATGTTGTTCCTAACATACATCCAGGGAAACGCGGTTAACCAATGGGTTATGTCCGCAAGCCGATGGTTGGTGAATGAAGTAGCCACGGGAACCAACCAATTCGACAACAGGCTGTGGGAGAACTTACTCCATGCCTTCCAAAGGCAGTTCGGAGACGTTCTCAGCAAAGAACGAGCCCAAGCTCAGCTCGACGCTGGCATACACATGAAGGATGGAAAGATCGACGACTACATCGCACAGTTCGAACAACTAGTTCGACACGCAGGGTACAACATCAACGCCGAACAAACACTCAAGTATTTTACGAAAGGACTACCAAGAGCGTTGTACGAAACAATGTACCAACACGACGACCCACGAAACTACGAGGAATGGAGGGAATCCGCCCTGAAAAGGCAACAAAAATGGATTCACATGCAAACAGTCAGGGGAAACCTTGACGCGTTCAAACCAGGACGCACCACAGGAGGAGCACTAGCTAAGTTGCTCGCACCACTACAGAATGATGACCGAATGGACACATCGGCAGATCGAGTACGAGGACGACTGGCAGGAGCCGAGGAAGTCATAGCAAATCACCCCAGAAACACCAGGCCACCATTCCCACCAAGAGGGGGATTTATCCAGCGACAGTTCAAACGAGACCATAGTCAAACGCAGTGTTACAACTGCCAGAAAATGGGTCATATTAGCCGCGACTGTAGGCAGCCTCGCAGACGCCGCGATACACAAGTACGCACCACAGAAGCTGCTACAGAAGCCCCGCAAACCAAAGAAGAAAAAGCAGCGGAATGGCTACGAGGAGTAGCGGGAGATGACGAAGAAGTCAAAGACCTGGTCCTACAACAATTGATGGGACAGGATTTTGGAAACGCCTAAACCCGGCGGCCTGGGTGAGGGCAATAAATTGTAACTCTGTGTACATTATGCGCTACCGTTCAATGAGAGTACCAGTGTCTATTCGCGCAAGTTACAATATGGCCGACATCAAAGCGTTGGTGGACTCAGGAGCCACTGACAACTTCATTCATCCGCAATTTGTCAAAAGGATGGGACTAGGACAACGGGCATTAGATAAGCCCAAAAACATCTACAACATAGATGATACCACTAATAAAGCGGGACAGATCACACACTATCTGACGCTTAATGTGGAAACTGGAGGAACAAAAAAGAAATGCGCTTCCTTATCACCGACATAGGAAAGGAAGACATACTGCTGGGATATCCATGGCTCGCAACATATGAACCAAGGTTCAGTTGGCGCCACGCCACTATAGATGAGAAACAACTCCCTATAGTGTTGCGAACAATTAACCCAATGACAGAAAAGCAGTATTGGCAAGGCTATTGACAGAGGAAGAAGACGACGCAAGGGTATCACGGATGTTCACAACAGAAGCGAAAGAACAAATCGTAACGACCCTAGAAGAGCAAGTATATGGACGAAGATCGGCGGTAGAACTCGCGGTAGATGCCAAGCAATACACCACAGAGGTCAAAATACCGGCTGAATACCAGAAATTTGCAAAGGTATTCAGCGAAGAAGAATCGAAGCGGTTTCCTCCAAAAGGAGCTGCGACCACGCAATCGAATTCAAGAAAGGAGTGCCCGACGTAATAGACTGCAAGGTCTATCCAATGACAAGAACAGAAGAGAAGCACTAGACAGCTTCATAGATGAACAAGTGGAAAAGGGATACATTCGTCCCTCGAAATCCCCGTACGCATCATCATTTTTCTTCATCAAAAAGAAGGACGGAAAGCTACGACCTGTACAGGACTATCGACGAATCAACGAATGGACAATACGAAATCAGTACCCACTCCCACTCATTGACGATCTCATCAGAGACCTTGGCGGA